>ARYC01002320.1:0-23369 GCA_000711775.1 Oxytricha trifallax
TAGTCTTTAGTCATGAACAGGTATACAATCATGAGACTAAGGCGTAGACATCGACTAGTCGATCACCAGCAAAGAAGACTCCTGCAGTCGGATAAAACATTAATGACCCATCATACTCAATCTAATTTTTAGATGCGAGTACTCTTGCATTCTCAAAGTTCCTTAGTCTTGCCTTGATAGGGTAGTCGTTGAGGACTATATTATTGAAGCTTAGTCGGTGGTGTACGAATCCGATTGTATGCAGTTCTCTTAAACCATATATGATTTGCTTCATGACTAGTCGATCCGAATGAGCACTGCGATTAGTCATCATATAGTAGTCGTAACTGAATTGAGGGATCAGGTACTGGAGTGCGATGTGATCGCTGCCTTTCAAGACCATCTCCAACTAAGTGATTCCATGAAGTTAGAGTTAGAAGGCAGTCTTAGTTATATCATACTCCCTTTACAGCTACTCTGATTCAAGCTCCTCTTCAAGAAAACCTCTCAGTGCGAACAGCTTGTAGAATCTTCCATCATGAAGCATAGTCCCATAAGGACATTTTTTAGAGAGGACTAGGCTTAGTCGCTTAGTCGTAGAGATATTTGAAGCAAGGAATTATAAAGTATCATCGACTCTGTACTTATTTATCCTTGCGATTGAGTCATCCACTTCATCCTCAGTGTCAGGGATCTCAATATCAACCTTTGGGTTAGTCTTCGAGCTTGTTTTAGCATTCACTTTCTACCTCTTCTTTGGAGGTTCCTTGAGTTCCTCCTCTTAGTCATCACTCTCATTAGCCATCGACTAGTCTTCTTATTATTATTATTAAATTTAATCTCTTTTTACTTTAGATATTGTGGAGTGAAATCCTTGCGACTTTTGTTCCTGCTTCTACAATCCTTAGTCGCTCTGCTTGGATTTATTGTGAACTTCTTTGACATGACGATTGAGATTGCTCTTATTATTAAAAACCTTGGAGCAGTTAGCGCATCAATACACAGTAGTCGCTGGTGCTGAAATCGCACTCTTGTCATCCTCGTTGTTTGACTCTGGTAAGTTATCTTTGATTTGTATATCTGATTGAAAGTTTATGGAGCTAGTATGAAACTCTGGATTAAGCTGGTGGTTGTAAAAGTTTGCAAAGTTCTAAGCATTGTTGTCAGCGATATCCTAGTCGAACAGTTCCTCGTTCATGAATCTTAAGTTTAAGACAAATGATTATAACTGTGGTTGATTAGATTGATTAATAGTTAAGTTAAATTTAAAAGTTAATAGTAGTAATCAAGACTTAATCACAAACCCCCTAAATGAACAATACCCCAAAACCCCAAAACCCCAATTCATGCTTAGTCTATGAGTTGATAGTGAATTGACACACGTTTATTAATGCGAAAATGCGACTAAGCGACTATTAATAAGGACTATAGTCGAAGACTAGGTTGATTGAGAGTAGTCGTGACTAGTCTGAACATGAAAGTCAGAGTATACAACTACCCTTCACCATTGTTCATTTAGATGGTTTGTGATTAAGTCTTGATTACTACTATTAACTTTTAAATTTAACTTAACTATTAATCAATCTAATCAACCACAGTTATAATCATATGTCTTAAACTTAAGATTGAAGGAGGCGACTAAGTGCAGACTAGTATGACTAGGTAGTCTTGTAAGTATATTGATCATGACTTAGTCGTAGGTAGTCGAATGGTCGACTATCAGTGTACATAGCACTAATACTAATAATGAATCTTCAAACCATCAACACCCTCCACCATTGGTGGTTTATGGTGACTTGGAACAGCTTTCACTCATTGCAGGTAAGTATAGTTGTAAAGATTAAAGTTGAATCAAATATCAACAGACTTATCATATGACTATCAAATTCAAATCACTCTATTATTATTAGTGTTAACTCTAGTCATTTAGATGAGAGTAGTCAAACTCAAACCACAGATCGACTTTGAAACCTTCCTACTCATACGTTATGGCAACGGAAATCCAACATCTGATCTACGACCACTGGTGAATCTGAGTGCAATAGCAAAGTTCTTTGGTGTCTCATACACAAATGTTGTCAAGCTGCACAGGTAGTCGAAGTCATTTTTCAGGAATGGGTTATCGACTAAGACAAGTCGTGAGATTAAATTCAACCTTAGTCATATTAACTTCCTCACCAGCAGTGAAACACTGCACACTCTAGCAGGAATGAGTTTGAGAGAGAGGTGTATAATGTTCCACAGGTAGTTCCCAGAAGTGAGAATCAGTGTCACTCACTTGAGGAGACTATACAAGCGCGCTTAAGTAAGATTCAAGAGCATACGACTAAGGAAGGAGGTGGAGCTAGTCGATCCACAAAGACTAGCTAGTCTTAAAATCGAAATGAAACTAAGTATATGAGAGAGCTGCAACTGGGATCGAAGATCATATTCATTGATGAGACTGTATTCACTTCCTCAACTCGCCTCAATAGAACCTGGGCACCTTATGGAGAGAATATAAGATTCCCAGACAAGAGACATGACTTCGGAGTGTTTGCGCTTCTTGGCGCTATATCAACTGACAAGGGATTCGAAGACTACATTATTAATAAGGGATCAATTAAGTAGGACTAGTTCATTCTATTCATGCAGCAGTTGAAAGAGAAGTATAAGGATCCTCGACTAGCCATATTCATGGATAACCTGCAGGTACACAAGTCAATCCTTGTAAAGAAGGAGTATGAGCGACTGGATATCATCCCCATATACAGTATCCCTTACTCCCCTTAGTATAATGGAATCGAGAGCACCTTCTTTACAATCAAGCAGAGCTACAAGAAAGAGATGCTAAGTATACTACTGAAGGGACTACGACTAGACATAAAATTACTTATAGAGAAGTCGATTTAGTCGGTCGACTAAGACTACATTAGAAATTAAGCCAAATATGGCGAGACACAGATTATGAGTATTAAGTTATGATTAGTTTAATTTAAATCACATTCCAGTTATCATCATGCTCTTGTTAGGTGTTCTCTGTTATTGTTCCATCATGAGCATACTGCCGTCTGGCATCCTCTTTCTCTTAGTCACGTTCGAGAAGCGATTCTAGTCTTAGTCGTGAGGTATGATACGATTGCTTAGTCGTTTACCTAACTCATACTATTTATGATCTATCTTCTCTCTGACTGTTCTTGCATTCTGCTTCATTAGATAGATAGCCTTGCCAGGTTTCTCTACATAAGTTAGTCATAGAAATCTTACTTGAAACGAAAGGATGCTTCATGAGCTCATCCAACCAGTCGTCAGAGATCTCGATCTTATCAGTCTCGATCTAGTCTTACCCCTTATTTTACCTCACAGTATTAGCATGGTCGATGATTTGCCTTAGGTAGTCTGCTTTGACTGTTCCCAGAACACCAAAGAAAAAGTCTCTATCTGGTAGTTTGCCTGAGTTCAACTCAAGTTCTGGAAGGTACTGCTATACGACTTCATCACCCATAACATCCTGGTAGAGTTTCTTGACTGAGAGCTCTTGGTAGTGAGACACGACCATTCTATTAACCTGGTTTTACCTGAGAGACTTCTTGGTATTATTTAGTAATGTTTTCAGGAAGGCCACCTTAGTCGAAGCCAGTGGTGGCAGAAAGATGTTCACTATACAAAGTAAGGAACAGCACTTGAATCTTACAGTGAGTGGTTAGGTATTTGTAGAGGTCTTACTTCGATCTGAATCTACCCATAAGCTCCTCGCTTCTTACTAATCGATTCGACTACCCGAATGATTCCATGACTAGTTTAGTAGTCGGACTATATTAATAAATGACTAGCTAGTCGAAAATTATTCTGATCTTACTCCTCTAGTCGTTGAACCACTTCTAGTCTTTTAAAGATTCTAAAATAACTCTTGAATCCCCTTACTCAGACTGTAACAAACATCCCTCAACTTTCAAGCTAAAGAGTGTCCACCAAGAGCAACATCAAATCCAGTGGTCCTCTGCAAATTCCTTGCGAGTTTACGAACCCGCACGGGCCAAACCGAGCCCCATGCCCCGCCGGCGAGCCCGGTTGGGCTATGTGATCCCGAAGGTGGAAGACCGGCATTCGCATCTTAAACACGAGACCTCGACTTGAGAGGTTTTAGATTTTTTGAGGTTAGTAAAAAAGTAGTCGATCAGAATCATAAATGGACAACAAATTTTCCAAAAACACCAGATCCGTCTTAGTCGTTCTTGATTCTTTTCGATCAACAATTTATGCTGGATTTTCAAGTAACCAGAGGATTCTTACACTGCAAAATTTAGAATCATACTTTCATTATTATTAGTAGCTGCAGTAGCTGGTTAGGTAGAAAATCTCTCGAAATCTTGGTTCGACTAAGACTAATCGTAGACTAAGTTAACTATACAAACTTAGCTTTTTACAAGCTTGAAATCGACTAGCTTAACACTCTATAATTTTGATGTTCTAATGACTCAATTTGTATTAGTAACTATCCTATCTTGATTTTATTAATAGAGGTAGCTGTACATTGCTCTAGACTACCTCTGAAAGAGTGGAATGAAAGTATAGGTTGATTTTGAGTAGTAGAGAAGTATGAATCCAAGAATCGACTAGATAAACTATCAAGACTAGTCGTAGGTTTTTCGACTACCTAGTTTTCTCAAGTATAAATTTTTCGACTGACTAGTCGTAGATTTTGAGACTACCCAAGGTGTAAGATTCTTTGAATCTTGTAACAAACATCACTTCATTAACACTGACCAACATACCAGCAGGAGTGATAGTATTAGTTGAAAATAAGAGTAAATGATAAGAGTATAAAGCATAGGAGAGTGCATTGAAAATTAGAGTGTAAGGAGGGATTTTAACTTAGTGCGATATTAATAATAAACGACTAGGTAGTCGGAGACCAAGATTAACTTAAAGACTAAAAAAACTGCGGTTGAATGAATCTTAGGTTTGAATAAAATAAGTCTCTTGACTTTGGGGGGAACATAAAGTACTCTGTGTTCTGGTTGCCAGTTAAGCTTATCAAACTTCTCCCCTCGACCTCTGCTAAACTGTACCAGTATCTGGTCAAAGGTTAGAGATAGAATTGCTTGATAAGATTTTTGATGACTGCGTTAGCTGTAGTCTTCTTAGAGTATGCTGCTGCATTTTCGACTAGCTACGACTAGGTAGTCCAGACAGAGTCGTAGTCTTTAGTCATGAACAGGTATACAATCATAGAGACTAAGGCGTAGACATCGACTAGTCGATCACCAGCAAAGAAGACTCCTGTAGTCGGATAAAACATTAATGACCCATCATACTCAATCTACTTTTTAGATGCGAGTACTCTTGCATTCTCAAAGTTCCTTAGTCTTGCCTTGATAGGGTAGTCGTTGAGGACTATATTATTGAAGCTTAGTCGGTGGTGTACGAATCCGATTGTATGCAGTTCTCTTAAACCATATATGATTTGCTTCATGACTAGTCAATCCGAATGAGCACTGCGATTAGTCATCATATAGTAGTCGTAACTGAATTGAGGGATCAGGTACTGGAGTGCGATGTGATCGCTGCCTTTCAAGACCATCTCCAACTAAGTGATTCCATGAAGTTAGAGTTAGAAGGCAGTCTTAGTTATATCATACTCCCTTTACAGCTACTCTGATTCAAGCTCCTCTTCAAGAAAACCTCTCAGTGCGAACAGCTTGTAGAATCTTCCATCATGAAGCATAGTCCCATAAGGACATTTTTTAGAGAGGACTAGGCTTAGTCGCTTAGTCGTAGAGATATTTGAAGCAAGGAATTATAAAGTATCATCGACTCTGTACTTTATTTATCCTTGCGATTGAGTCATCCACTTCATCCTCAGTGTCAGGGATCTCAATATCAACCTTTGGGTTAGTCTTCGAGCTTGTTTTAGCATTCAATCTCTACCTCTTCTTTGGAGGTTCCTTGAGTTCCTCCTCTTAGTCATCACTCTCATTAGCCATCGACTAGTCTTTTTATTATTATTAAATTTAATCTCTTTTTACTTTAGATATTGCGGAGTGAAAACCTTGCGACTTTTGTTCCTGCTTCTACAATCCTTAGTCGCTCTGCTTGGATTTATTGTGAACCTCTTTGACATGACGATTGAGATTGCTCTTATTATTAAAAACCTTGGAGCAGGTAGCGCATCAATACACAGTAGTCGCTGGTGCTGAAATCGCACTCTTGTCATCCTCGTTGTTTGACTCTGGTAAGTTATCTTTGATTTGTATATCTGATTGAAAGTTTATGGAGCTAGTATGAAACTCTGGATTTAGCTGGTGGTTGTAAAAGTTTGCAAAGTTCTAAGCATCGTTGTAAGCGATAGCCTAGTCAAACAGTTCCTCGTTCATGAATCTTAAGTTTAAGACAAATGATTATAACTGTGGTTGATTAGATTGATTAATAGTTAAGTTAAATTTAAAAGTAAATAGTAGTAATCAAGACTTAATCACAAACCCCCTAAATGAACAATACCCCAAAACCCCAAAACCCCAATTCATGCTTAGTCTATGAGTTGATAGTGAATTGACACACGTTTATTAATGCGAAAATGCGACTAAGCGACTATTAATAAGGACTATAGTCGAAGACTTTGATTGAGAGTAGTCGTGACTAGTCTGAACATGAAAGTCAGAGTATACAACTACCCTTCACCATTGTTCATTTAGATGGTTTGTGATTAAGTCTTGATTACTACTATTAACTTTTAAATTTAACTTAACTATTAATCAATCTAATCAACCACAGTTATAATCATATGTCTTAAACTTAAGATTGAAGGAGGCGACTAAGTGCAGACTAGTATGACTAGGTAGTCTTGTAAGTATATTGATCATGACTTAGTCGTAGGTAGTCGAATGGTCGACTATCAATGTACATAGCACTAATACTAATAATGAATCTTCAAACCATCAACACCCTCCACCATTGGTGGTTTATGGTGACTTGGAACAGCTTTCACTCATTGCAGGTAAGTATAGTTGCAATGATTAAAATTGAATCAAATATCAACAGACTTATCATATGACTAGTTTCAAATTCAAATCACTCTATTATTATTAGTGTTAACTCTAGTCATTTAGATGAGAGTAGTCAAACTCAAACCACAGATCGACTTTGAAACCTTCCTACTCATACGATATGGCAACTGAAATCCAACATCTAATCTACGACCACTGGTGAATCTGAGTGCAATAGCAAAGTTCTTTGGTGTCTCATACACAAATGTTGTCAAGCTGCACAGGTAGTCGAAGTAATTTTTCAGGAATGGGTTATCGACTAAGACTAGTCGTGAGATTAAATCAACCTTAGTCATATTAACTTCCTCACCAGCAGTGAAACACTGCACACTCAAGCAGGAATGAGTTTGAGAGAGAGGTGTATAATGTTCCACAGGTAGTTCCCAGAAATGCGAATCAGTGTCACTCACTTGAAGAGACTATACAAGAGCGCTTAAGTAAGATTCAAGAGCATACGACTAAGGAAGGAGGTGGAGCTAGTCAATCCACAAAGACTAGCTAGTCTTAAAATCGAAATGAAGACTAAGTATATGAGAGAGCTGCAACTGGGATCGAAGATCATATTCATTGATGAGACTGTATTCACTTCCTCAACTCGCCTCAATAGAACCTGGGCACCTTATGGAGAGAATATAAGATTCCCAGACAAGAGACATGACTTCGGAGTGTTTGCGCTTCTTGGCGCTATATCAACTGACAAGGGACTCGAAGACTACATTATTAATAAGGGATCAATTAAGTAGGACTAGTTCATTCTATTCATGCAGCAGTTGAAAGAGAAGTATAAGGATCCTCGACTAGCCATATTCATGGATAACCTCCAGGTACACAAGTCAATCATTGTAAAGAAGGAGTATGAGCGACTGGATATCATCCCCATATACAGTATCCCTACTCCCCTGAGTATAATGGAATCGAGAGCACCTTCTTTACAATCAAGCAGAGCTACAAGAAAGAGATGCTAAGTATACTACTGAAGGGACTACGACTAGACATAAAATTACTTATAGAAAAGTCGATCTAGTCAGTCGACTAAGACTACATTAGAAATTAAGCCAAATATGGCGAGACGCAGATTTGAGTATTAAGTTATAATTAGTTTAATTTAAATCACATTCAGTTATCATCATGCTCTTGTTAGGTGTTCTCTGTTATTGTTCCATCATGAGCATACTGCCGTCTGGCATCCTCTTTCTCTTAGTCACGTTCGAGAAACGATTCTAGTCTTAGTCGTGAGGTATGATACGATTGCTTAGTCGTTTACCTAACTCATACTATTTATGATCTATCTTCTCTCTGACTGCTCTTGCATTCTGCTTCATTAGATAGATAGCCTTGCCAGGTTTCTCTACATAAGTTAGTCATAGAA
Source organism: Oxytricha trifallax (assembly GCA_000711775.1). NCBI lineage: Eukaryota > Ciliophora > Spirotrichea > Sporadotrichida > Oxytrichidae > Oxytricha > Oxytricha trifallax. Next base: position 8,374 of record ARYC01002320.1, read on the forward strand.
ATCTTACTTGAAACGAAAGGATGCTTCATGAGCTCATCCAACCAGTCATCAGAGATCTCGATCTTATCAGTCTCGTTCTAGTCTTACCCCTTATTATACCTCACAGTATTAGCATGGTCGATGATTTGCCTTAGGTAGTCTGCTTTGACTGTTCCAGAACACCAAAGAAAAAGTCTCTATCTGGTAGTTTACCTGAGTTCATCTCAAGTTCTGGAAGGTACTGCGATACGACTTCATCACCCATAACATCATGGTAGAGATTCTTGACTGAGAGCTCTTGGTAGTGAGGCACAACCATTCTATTAACCTGGTTTTACCTAAGAGACTTCTTGGTATTATTTAGTAATGTTTTCAGGAAGGCCACCTTAGTCGAAGCCAGTGGTGGCAGAAAGATGTTCACTATACAAAGTAAGGAACAACACTTGAATCTTACAGTGAGTGGTTAGGTACTTGTAGAGGTCTTACTTCGATCTGAATCTACCCATAAGCTCCTCGCTTCTTACTAATCGATTCGACTACCCGAATGATTACATGACTAGTTTAGTAGTCGGACTATATTAATAAATGACTAGCTAGTCGAAAATTATTCTGATCTTAGTCCTCTAGTCGTTGAACCACTTCTCTAGTCTTTTAAAGATTCTAAAATAACTCTTGAATCCCCTTACTCAGACTATAACAAACATCACTCAACTTTCAAGCTAAAGAGTGTCCACCAAGAGCAACATCAAATCGAGTGGTCCTCTGCAAATTCCTCGAGATTTAGACCTCGACTTGAGAGGTTTTAGATTTTTTGAGGTTAGTAAAAAACTAGTCGATCAGAATCATAAATGGACAACAAATTTTCCAAAAACTCCAGATCCGTCTTAGTCGTTCTTGATTCTTCGATCAACAATTTATGCTGGATTTTCAAGTAACCAGAGGATTCTTACACTGCAAATTTAGAATCATACTTTCATTATTATTAGTAGCAGCAGTAGCTGGTTAGGTAGAAAATCTCTCGAAATCTTGGTTCGACTAAGACTAATCGTAGACTAAGTTAACTATACAAACTTAGCTTTTTACAAGCTTGAAATCGACTAGCTTAACACTCTATAATTTTGATGTTCTAATGACTCAATTTGTATTAGTAACTATCCTATCTTGATTTTATTAATAGAGGTAGCTGTACATTGCTCTAGACTACCTCTGAAAGAGTGGAATGAAAGTATAGGTTGATTTTGAGTAGTAGAGAAGTATGAATCCAAGAATCGACTAGATAAACTATCAAGACTAGTCGTAGGTTTTTCGACTACCTAGTTTTCTCAAGTATAAATTTTTCGACTGACTAGTCGTAGATTTTGAGACTACCCAAGGTGTAAGATTCTTTGAATCTTGTAACAAACATCACTTCATTAACACTCACCAACATACCAGCAGGAGTGATAGTATTAGTTGAAAATAAGAGTAAATGATAAGAGTATAAAGCATAGGAGAGTGCATTGAAAATTAGAGTGTAAGGAGGGATTTTAACTTAGTGCGATATTAATAATAAACGACTAGGTAGTCGGAGACTAAGATTAACTTAAAGACTAAAAAAACTGCGGTTGAATGAATCTTAGGTTTGAATCAAATAAGTCTCTTGACTTTGGGGGGAACATAAAGTACTCTGTGTTCTGGTTGCCAGTTAAGCTTATCAAACTTCTCCTCGACCTCTGCTAAACTGTACCAATATCTGGTCTAAGGTTAGAGATAGAATTGCTTGATAAGATCTTTGATGACTGCGTTAGCTGTAGTCTTCTTAGAGTATGCTGCTGCATTTTCGACTAGTTACGACTAGGTAGTCCAGACAGAGTCGTAGTCTTTAGTCATGAACAGGTATACAATCATTGAGACTAAGGCGTAGATATCGACTAGTCGATCACCAAAGAAGACTCCTGTAGTCGGATAAAACATTAATGACCCATCATACTCAATCTACTTTTTAGATGCGAGTACTCTTGCATTCTCAAAGTTCCTTAGTCTTGCCTTGATAGGGTAGTCGTTGAGGACTATGTTATTGAAGCTTAGTCGGTGGTGTACGAATCCGATTGTATGCAGTTCTCTTAAACCATATATGATTTGCTTCATGACTAGTCGATCCGAATGAGCACTGCGATTAGTCATCATATAGTAGTCGTAACTGAATTGAGGGATCAGGTACTGGAGTGCGATGTGATCGCTGCCTTTCAAGACCATCTCCAACTAAGTGATTCCATGAAGTTAGAGTTAGAAGGCAGTCTTAGTTATATCATACTCCCTTTGCAGCTACTCTGATTCAAGCTCCTCTTCAAGAAAACCTCTCAGTGCGAACAGCTTGTAGAATCTTCCGTCATGAAGCATAGTCCCATAAGGAGCACTAGTCATTTTTTAGAGAGGACTAGGCTTAGTCGCTTAGTCGTAGAGATATTTGAAGCAAGGAATGATAAAAGTATCATCGATTCTGTACTTATTTATCCTTGCGATTGAGTCATCCACTTCATCCTCAGTGTCAGGGATCTCAATATCAACCTTTGGGTTAGTCTTCGAGCTTGTTTTAGCATTCAATCTCTACCTCTTCTTTGGAGGTTCCTTGAGTTCCTCCTCTTAGTCATCACTCTCATTAGCCATCGACTAGTCTTTTTATTATTATTAAATTTAATCTCTTTTTACTTTAGATATTGCGGAGTGAAATCCTTGCGACTTTTGTTCCTGCTTCTACAATCCTTAGTCGCTCTGCTTGGATTTATTGTGAACTTCTTTGACATGACGATTGAGATTGCTCTTATTATTAAAAACCTTGGAGCAGTTAGCGCATCAATACACAGTAGTCGCTGGTGCTGAAATCGCACTCTTGTCATCCTCGTTGTTTGACTCTGGTAAGTTATCTTTGATTTGTATATCTGATTGAAAGTTTATGGAGCTAGTATGAAACTCTGGATTTAGCTGGTGGTTGTAAAAGTTTGCAAAGTTCTAAGCATCGTTGTCAGCGATAGCCTAGTCGAACAGTTCCTCGTTCATGAATCTTAAGTTTAAGACAAATGATTATAACTGTGGTTGATTAGATTGATTAATAGTTAAGTTAAATTTAAAAGTTAATAGTAGTAATCAAGACTTAATCACAAACCCCCTAAATGAACAATACCCCAAAACCCCAAAACCCCAATTCATGCTTAGTCTATGAGTTGATAGTGAATTGACACACGTTTATTAATGCGAAAATGCGACTAAGCGACTATTAATAAGGACTATAGTCGAAGACTAGGTTGATTGAGAGTAGTCGTGACTAGTCTGAACATGAAAGTCAGAGTATACAACTACCCTTCACCATTGTTCATTTAGGTGGTTTGTGATTAAGTCTTGATTACTACTATTAACTTTTAAATTTAACTTAACTATTAATCAATCTAATCAACCACAGTTATAATCATTTGTCTTAAACTTAAGATTGAAGGAGGCGACTAAGTGCAGACTAGTATGACTAGGTAGTCTTGTAAGTATATTGATCATGACTTAGTCGTAGGTAGTCGAAAGGTCGACTATCAATGTACATAGCACTAATACTAATAATGAATCTTCAAACCATCAACACCCTCCACCATTGGTGGTTTATGGTGACTTGGAACAGCTTTCACTCATTGCAGGTAAGTATAGTTGCAATGATTAAAGATTAAAGTTGAATCAAATATCAACAGACTTATCATATGACTAGTTTCAAATTCAAATCACTCTATTATTATTAGTGTTAACTCTTGTCATTTAGATGAGAGTAGTCAAACTCAAACCACAGATCGACTTTGAAACCTTCCTACTCATACGATATGGCAACTGAAATCCAACATCTAATCTACGACCACTGGTGAATCTGAGTGCAATAGCAAAGTTCTTTGGTGTCTCATACACAAATGTTGTCAAGCTGCACAGGTAGTCGAAGTCATTTTTCAGGAATGGGTTATCGACTAAGACTAGTCGTGAGATTAAATTCAACCTTAGTCATATTAATTTCCTCACCAGCAGTGAAACACTGCACACTCAAGCAGGAATGAGTTTGAGAGAGAGGTGTATAATGTTCCACAGGTAAATCCCAGAAGTGCGAATCAGTGTCACTCACTTGAAGAGACTATACAAGCGCGCTTAAGTAAGATTCAAGAGCATACGACTAAAGAAGGAGGTGGAGCTAGTCAATCCACAAAGACTAGCTAGTCTTAAAATCGAAATGAAGACTAAGTATATGAGAGAGCTGCAACTGGGATCGAAGATCATATTCATTGATGAGACTGTATTCACTTCCTCAACTCGCCTCAATAGAACCTGGGCACCTTATGGAGAGAATATAAGATTCCCAGACAAGAGACATGACTTCGGAGTGTTTGCGCTTCTTGGCGCTATATCAACTGACAAGAGACTCGAAGACTACATTATTAATAAGGGATCAATTAAGTAAGACTAGTTCATTCTATTCATGCAGCAGTTGAAAGAGAAATATAAGGATCGTCGACTAGTCATATTCATGGATAACCTGCAGGTACACAAGTCAATCCTTGTAAAGAAGGAGTATGAGCGACCGGATATCATCCCCATATACAGTATCCCTTACTCCCCTGAGTATAATGGAATCGAGAGCACCTTCTCTACAATCAAGCAGAGCTACAAGAAAGAGATGTAAGTATACTACTGAAGGGACTACGACTAGACATCAAATTACTGATAGAAAAGTCGATCTAGTCGGTCGACTAAGACTACATTAGAAATAAGCCAAATATGGCGAGACGCAGATTATGAGTATTAAGTTATAATTAGTTTAATTTAAATCACATTCAAGTTATCATCATGCTCTTGTTAGGTGTTCTCTGTTATTGTTCCATCATGAGCATACTGCCGTCTACCATCCTCTTTCTCTTAGTCACGTTCGAGAAGCGATTCTAATCTTAGTCGTGAGGCATGATGCGATTGCTTAGTCGTTTACCTAACTCATACTATATATGATCAATCTTCTCTCTGACTGTTCTTGCATTCTACTTCATTAGATAGATAGCCTTGCCAGGTTTCTCTACATAAGTTAGTCATAGAAATCTTACTTGAAACGAAAGGATGCTTCATGAGCACACCCAACCAGTCGTCAGAGATCTCGATCTTATCAGTCTCGTTCTAGTCTTACCCCTTATTATACCTCACAGTATTAGCATGGTCGATGATTTGCCTTAGTAGTCTGCTTTGACTGTTCCCAGAACACCAAAGAAAAAGTCTCTATCTGGTAGTTTACCTGAGTTCAACTCAAGTTCTGGAAGGTACTGCGATACGACTTCATCACCCATAACATCATGGTAGAGATTCTTGACTGAGAGCTCTTGGTAGTGAGACACGACCATTCTATTAACCTGGTTTTACCTAAGAGACTTCTTGGTATTATTTAGTAATGTTTTCAGGAAGGCCACCTTAGTCGAAGCCAGTGGTGGCAGAAAGATGTTCACTATACAAAGTAAGGAACAGCACTTGAATCTTACAGTGAGTGGTTAGGTACTTGTAGAGGTCTTACTTCGATCTGAATCTACCCATAAGCTCCTCGCTTATTACTAATCGATTCGACTACCCGAATGATTCCATGACTAGTTTAGTAGTCGGACTATATTAATAAATGACTAGCTAGTCGAAAATTATTCTGATCCTAGTCCTCTAGTCGTTGAACCACTTCTCTAGTCTTTTAAAGATTCTAAAATAACTCTTGAATCCCCTTACTCAGACTATAACAAACATACTCAACTTTCAAGCTAAAGAGTGTCCACCAAGAGCAACATCAAATCCAGTGGTCCTCTGCAAATTCCTCGAGATTTAGACCTAGACTTGAGAGGTTTTAGATTTTTTGAGGTTAGTAAAAAACTAGTCCATCAGAATCATAAATGGAAAACAAATTTTCCAAAAACACCAGATCCGTCTTAGTCGTTCTTGATTCTTCGATCAACAATTTATGCTGGATTTTCAAGTAACCAGAGGATTCTTACACTGCAAATTTAGAATCATACTTTCATTATTATTAGTAGCAGCAGTAGCTGGTTAGGTAGAAAATCTCTCGAAATCTTGGTTCGACTAAGACTAATCGTAGACTAAGTTAACTATACAAACTTAGCTTTTTACAAGCTTGAAATCGACTAGCTTAACACTCTATAATTTTGATGTTCTAATGACTCAATTTGTATTAGTAACTATCCTATCTTGATTTTATTAATAGAGGTAGCTGTACATTGCTCTAGACTACCTCTGAAAGAGTGGAATGAAAGTATAGGTTGATTTTGAGTAGTAGAGAAGTATGAATCCAAGAATCGACTAGATAAACTATCAAGACTAGTCGTAGGTTTTTCGACTACCTAGTTTTCTCAAGTATAAATTTTTCGACTGACTAGTCGTAGATTTTGAGACTACCCAAGGTGTAAGATTCTTTGAATCTTGTAACAAACATAACTTCATTAACACTCACCAACATACCAGCAGGAGTGATAGTATTAGTTGAAAATAAGAGTAAATGATAAGAGTATAAAGCATAGGAGAGTGCATTGAAAATTAGAGTGTAAGGAGGGATTTCAACTTAGTGCGATATTAATAATAACGACTAGGTAGTCGGAGACTAAGATTAACTTAAAGACTAAAAAAACTGCGGTTGAATGAATCTTAGGTTTGAATCAAATAAGTCTCTTGACTTTGGGGGGAACATAAAGTACTCTGTGTTCTGGTTGCCAGTTAAGCTTATCAATCTTCTCCTCGACTTCTGCTAAACTGTACCAGTATCTAGTCTAAGGTTAGAGATAGAATTGCTTGATAAGATCTTTGATGACTGCGTTATCTGTAGTCTTCTTAGAGTATGCTGCTGCATTTTCGACTAGCTACTACTAGGTAGTCCAGACAGAGTCGTAGTCTTTAGTCATGAACAGGTATACAATCAAAACCCCAAAACCCTTTCAGTAGTTTGATTGAGTTTTTGATTGATAAAAGTAGACTATTAGTGCATACTTTATTAGGGTTTTAATAGGGTTTATGTAGGGGTTTAATGTTTAAATATTAGTATTTTAACAGAGTATAACAAGCGAGTTTTTAAAATATTTCACACAAACATAAGCTTAGAGTCATGTGACAGTTCTCTGAATTTTATCTTTCTAAGTTGATGTTTGATTGTTTCTATTGTTTATAAATTCTCTTAGCTTGGCTTGATAATAGTTCAGTATGCAAGTTCTCTGAGACCTCCATTTATTTTATTTTTATCGAGATAATGATTGATTCTCTGCTTAGAATCTCTCTCACCCCTGCAGCTAAAGTAATCGTTTCTTGGCATGTCGCTCTCTATTATTATTACTGCTAGAGCCCAGATATCCCATTAAGTGTCTCCATCTCTCCAATCCTCTCTCTCTGGGAAATATCCAGGAGTGCCATATACATTTCCTTATGCAGAAGCTTGCACTCTTTGAGCTCTGTTGAAGTCAATAATATAAAATCAAAGAGGCTGAAAGTTCATCATGATGTTCTCTGGCTTTAAGACTCTATGAACATAACCTAGCTTGTGAAGCTCTTCAATTCCTTCAACTATCTGGTATACTATCTAGCTAATTTATCTCTGACATCTATTGTCAGATAAGAATTCTCTGTAAGTCATTTCAAGTAAAGGAAGCTGAAGGCGACATGATCTTTACCAAGTAAAATAACATCAAGCTAGATGATATGCATGCACTCATTTAACTATGCCTTTTAAAAAGCATAATACACATTAGCAAATTCCATTTGGAACTTATAATCAGAAAGGAAGTAATTGAAAGGATATATCTTGTAAGCATATAAGTCATCAGTAATGACTCTCTTCTATATTTTATCTTCAAGAGTGAGATAGCTCTCAAGGCAAGAATCTAAGTCAATAATTTTTAATATGGGAATCTTCATTGCCTCTATTTTAAACATGATTTTATTGATCTCAGAGACTGAAAAGTTCTTGACTGCTTTCGTCATTTTAACTTACTTCTAGACTTCAACTCTAAGAGACTCCACTGGGTTTCTTGATCTTCTCTTTAAGAGGAATCTATTCCATGTAAGTTCATGAATAAAGACAAAACTTTAATTGTGCTTTTTCTTTAAGTGCACTTTGAGGTCTCTAGTATGAGAAAATGGCTTCTCACAGAACTCACAGACATACTTCCCATCTTTCTTTTAATGCTTGAGATATAACCGTGGCATATCGTTGTGTATATCTCTCAAGTGTCTCTTATAAGTTGACTTGTAAGGGAAAACTATATTGCATTCTTTGCATAAATAGTCAACTTTGGCTGGGATTTATTAATGCTCTATGGAGGGATGCTTAACCTCCTCAATTTACACAGCTTCTATGATAACCTCCTACTTAACTTATATTTAAATCTCAAAACTAGACTGGTCAAAGTTGTCATAAGTAGGCTCCCACTGAGTACAAGCGTCTCTGGTCTCTACTTTTCTTGGTTGCTGGAATGATAACTTTTATTGACACGATCCAAGTAATGCCGCTCTTCTTAACAGGTTAGCGCTCATTTTAGTTTGCTGATAGATTTTATTATAATAATGATAAAATATACCTTGATAAACTATAGTAGTCGAGTAAAAGACACTCTGGTAGATTCTTTGCTGAGAGGTAAGAAAATTAACTAACCATAAAAGACTCTAAGTTGACATAATTTATGAGAATTTTAAACATTTTAGAAAATTAAAATACTCCTAATGAAGTTTTGTTTCTCTAGGAGGTCCTCCAAATCAAGTTTGAACTAATTTGGAGGTAAAATTAATAAACATTTTTAAATTTAATATGCACCTAATTAAGTTTTAACCTTAAATTTAACTCCTAATAAAGTTTGAACTTATTTGGAGGACCTCCTAAAATAATTAAACATTATTAGGAGCAATTTAATGGAGATAGATTGATAAAAATGGAAATCAATCTGTGAACTTGGACCAAGTTTTCAATGCTTCTCCGCATATCTTTTCAAGGTTGACCTCCAGTAGGTCCTCCCTATTGAGTAGTAAAATTTTAATAAACTTAGAATAGATATCCATAATTTTAAATTTCATTAACATTACTAGAAAGAGGAAGCAAGATGGAGCATATGAATGATGCAATGAAGAGAATATAATCTCAAGATTTAATAGGAAAATTCCGAAGTAAAGAGGACCTTTATAGATAATTAATATAGCAAGGTAAGTTCTTAAGTAAGATTAATAAATTCATTATAGTTGGATTGTTCTTGCCAACTTAGGAGGGAACTAAAATCTCATTCTTAAAAGCCTTACTTAGTGAAGAGATAAAAGCTTTTAAGTCTAATGAAATTAGGATGATAGAGATCCCTAACTACCCTGAAATATCAGTGACAAACCTATATGACGATGCTAGAGTGATCCGGACGTAGCTCTCTACCTTCCATCAAAGCTACAGCTCTCTAATAGGTTGCCAGAGAGAAACTTCTTCTTTGGTGTTCTTGCAACTCTGAAACCTGAGTACTTAAGTGAAGTTATTTAAGAAGCTCACAAGAAACGATACAGCATCTCTCCTGAAGAAAAAGAGAAGCAAGGTATTAAAATAAGTGATACCTGGCTGTAGGAACTTCAAAAGCATCCTTACATCTCAAGTAAGCTTAGTCTTCTAACTTTATAGAAAAACCTGGTACTGCTATATACTTGATGAAAGGGCAGCAAATTAAACAGAGAGAGAAAGTCTCAAGTAAAACATGAATTGAGTAAGAGGCTCTTCAAAGATTTATAAAAGCCAGAAGAGATGACATAGATGCAGGGGCTGACACTAAGAGAAGAAACATAGGCCCAAGCAAGCCTTAAGAGGAAGAAAAGAAAGAGAAGCCAAATCCCTTTACGGGCAAATTTAATATGTGAAACTTATTCATTCGCTTAAATCTAAAACTTATTTATAAACACAAAATCTCCCTTCTCTTGCGCACACTTTAGCTTTCTCATCACTGACTCTCTTAACAGCACTCTTAATAAAATCGACTGTATCTACTTTAAATCATGCATCAGAAGGTAGAGCAGCAATTTCTTATAATGACCTTTCAATAACCCCCAATACAATTCAATTCCATTGAACTAAGGCCTATAAGGAACATTAAATACAGGTGTTATATTAAGCCTTTCATATTACCTCCTTGAGTCTTTAGTTTTATGAACTGACAAGTTATCAACGAATAGAATAATCTATTAGTCAGCGTACTTATCTCTCAGTTATTGCAAGAATTTAATATATTATTCAGTCTTTATAGAACGAGGGTGAATAACATAAGTCTCGAGGACACTATCTTCACTTATTCCACCAAGTATTGCATGAGTTTAAACCTTAACCTTTTAATCATATACTTCAATGTTGCTGTACCTCTTATACCAAGACCTTGATATGAAGGTATTAAACGTCAATACTGCCTCATCAGCATGGATGAACTTTATATTATGCTCTTAAGACCTCTGCATTTAATCGAATATATAATTTAAATTAGTCTTATAAAATGGAACATTAAAGTCAATCACTCTCTTAATGCGATTGACTGTCTTGTAAGATATTCCGTTCATTTTATATATGTTAGCTATCGATTAAGCAGATATGTGAAGCTCAGGAAATTGGCGATGAAACATCACAGCCCTCTAGGCTAGAGAGAAATGAGCCCAGTATTTAAGAGTCTTATCATTAATAAGATATTCAATATGATGCTGCTAAAATTTTAGAGGTCTTTTAGGCTTAGAATTAAGATGCTATCTTTTTAAATTAAATGCTAATAGACAGTGAGACCTCACAGTTGCTGGAGATTTATGGAGTAGCCTTGCTATAGACGTATAATTCAGAACAGGCTTAAGTTATTCACTATATTCATCACATCCATATCGCAACTTAAACAATAAATCTATATACTCACTGTCATAAACAGACCCCAAACCTCGCATATACTCACTTAAAATACTAATATTTAAAACATTAAACCCCTACATAAACCCTATTAAAACCCTAATAAAGTATGCACTAATAGTCTACTTTTATCAATCAAAAACTCAATCAAACTACTGAAAGGGTTTTGGGGTTTTGAATCATTGAGACTAAGGCGTAGACATCGACTAGTCGATCACCAGCAAAGAAGACTCCTGCAGTCGGATAAAACATTAATGACCCATCATACTCAATCTAATTTTTAGATGCGAGTACTCTTGCATTCTCAAAGTTCCTTAGTCTTGCCTTGATAGGGTAGTCGTTGAGGACTATATTATTGAAGCTTAGTCGGTGGTGTACGAATCCGATTGTATGCAGTTCTCTTAAACCATATATGATTTGCTTCATGACTAGTCGATCCGAATGAGCACTGCGATTAGTCATCATATAGTAGTCGTAACTGAATTGAGGGATCAGGTACTGGAGTACGATGTGATCGCTGCCTTTCAAGACCATCTCCAACTAAGTGATTCCATGAAGTAGGAGTTAGAAGGCAGTCTTAGTTATATCATACTCCCTTTGCAGCTACTCTGATTCAAGCTCCTCTTCAAGAAAACCTCTCAGTGCGAACAGCTTGTAGAATCTTCCATCATGAAGCATAGTCCCATAAGGACATTTTTTAGAGAGGACTAGGCTTAGTCGCTTAGTCGTAGAGATATTTGAAGCAAGGAATGATAAAAGTATCATCGACTCTGTACTTATTTATCCTTGCGATTGAGTCATCCACTTCATCCTCAGTGTCAGGGATCTCAATATCAACCTTTGGGTTAGTCTTCGAGCTTGTTTTAGCATTCACTCTCTACCTCTTCTTTGGAGGTTCCTTGAGTTCCTCCTCTTAGTCATCACTCTCATTAGCCATCGACTAGTCTTCTTATTATTATTAAATTTAATCTCTTTTTACTTTAGATATTGCGGAGTGAAATCCTTGCGACTTTTGTTCCTGCTTCTACAATCCTTAGTCGCTCTGCTTGGATTTATTGTGAACCTCTTTGACATGACGATTGAGATTGCTCTTATTATTAAAAACCTTGGAACAGGTAGCGCATCAATACACAGTAGTCGCTGGTGCTGAAATCGCACTCTTGTCATCCTCGTTGTTTGACTCTGGTAAGTTATCTTTGATTTGTATATCTGATTGAAAGTTTATGGAGCTAGTATGAAACTCTGGATTAAGCTGGTGGTTGTAAAAGTTTGCAAAGTTCTAAGCATTGTTGTCAGCGATATCCTAGTCGAACAGTTCCTCGTTCATGAATCTTAAGTTTAAGACAAATGATTATAACTGTGGTTGATTAGATTGATTAATAGTTAAGTTAAATTTAAAAGTTAATAGTAGTAATCAAGACTTAATCACAAACCACCTTAATGAACAATGCCCCAAAACCCCAAAACCCCAATTCATGCTTAGTCTATGAGTTTATAGTGAATTGACACACGTTTATTAATGCGAAAATGCGACTAAGTGACTATTAATAAGGACTATAGTCGAAGACTAGGTTGATTGAGAGTAGTCGTGACTAGTCTGAACATGAAAGTCAGAGTATACAACTACCCTTCACCATTGTTCATTTAGGTGGTTTGTGATTAAGTCTTGATTACTACTATTAACTTTTAAATTTAACTTAACTATTAATCAATCTAATCAACCACAGTTATAATCATTTGTCTTAAACTTAAGATTGAAGGAGGCGACTAAGTGCAGACTAGTATGACTAGGTAGTCTTGTAAGTATATTGATCATGACTTAGTCGTAGGTAGTCGAAAGGTCGACTATCAATGTACATAGCACTAATACTAATAATGAATCTTCAAACCATCAACACCCTCCACCATTGGTGGTTTATGGTGACTTGGAACAGCTTTCACTCATTGCAGGTAAGTATAGTTGCAATGATTAAAGTTGAATCAAATATCAACAGACTTATCATATGACTAGTTTCAAATTCAAATCACTCTATTATTATTAGTGTTAACTCTTGTCATTTAGATGAGAGTAGTCAAACTCAAACCACAGATCGACTTTGAAACCTTCCTACTCATACGATATGGCAACTGAAATCCAACATCTAATCTACGACCACTGGTGAATCTGAGTGCAATAGCAAAGTTCTTTGGTGTCTCATACACAAATGTTGTCAAGCTGCACAGGTAGTCGAAGTAATTTTTCAGGAATGGGTTATCGACTAAGACAAGTCGTGAGATTAAATCAACCTTAGTCATATTAAATTCCTCACCAGCAGTGAAACACTGCACACTCAAGCAGGAATAAGTTTGAGAGAGAGGTGTATAATGTTCCACAGGTAAATCCCAGAAGTGAGAATCAGTGTCACTCACTTGAGGAGACTATACAAGCGCGCTTAAGTAAGATTCAAGAGCATACGACTAAAGAAGGAGGTGGAGCTAGTCGATCCACAAAGACTAGCTAGTCTTAAAATCGAAATGAAGACTAAGTACATGAGAGAGCTGCAACTGGGATCGAAGATCATATTCATTGATGAGACTGTATTCACTTCCTCAACTCACCTCAATAGAACCTGGGCACCTTATGGAGAGAATATAAGATTCCCAGACAAGAGACATGACTTCGAGGTTTGCGCTTCTTGGCGCTATATCAACTGACAAGGGACTCGAAGACTACATTATTAATAAGGGATCAATTAAGTAGGGCTAGTTCATTCTATTCATGCAGCAGTTGAAAGAGAAGTATAAGGATCGTCGACTAGCCATATTCATGGATAACCTGCAGGTACACAAGTCAATCCTTGTAAAGAAGGAGTATGAGCGACTGGATATCATCCCCATATACAGTATCCCTTACTCCCCTTAGTATAATGGAATCGAGAGCACCTTCTTTACAATCAAGCAGAGCTACAAGAAAGAGATGCTAAGTATACTACTGAAGGGACTACGACTAGACATCAAATTACTTATAGAGAAGTCGATCTAATCGGTCGACTAAGACTACATTAGAAATTAAGCCAAATATGGCGAGACGCAGATTATGAGTATTAAGTTATGATTAGTTTTTTAATTTAAATCACATTCCAGTTATCATCATGCTCTTGTTAGGTGTTCTCTGTTATTGTTCCATCATGAGGATGCTGCCGTCTGGCATCCTCTTTCTCTTAGTCACGTTCGAGAAGCGATTCTAGTCTTAGTCGTGAGGTATGATGCGATTGCTTAGTCGTTTACCTAACTCATACTATTTATGATCTATCTTCTCTCTGACTGTTCTTGCATTCTGCTTCATTAGATAGATAGCCTTGCCAGGTTTCTCTACATAAGTTAGTCATAGAAATCTTACTTGAAACGAAAGGATGCTTCATGAGCTCATCCAACCAGTCGTCAGAGATCTCGATCTTATCAGTCTCGATCTAGTCTTACCCCTTATTTTACCTCACAGTATTAGCATGGTCGATGATTTGCCTTAGGTAGTTTGATTTGACTGTTCCCAGAACACCAAAGAAAAAGTCTCTATCTGGTAGTTTACCTGAGTTCATCTCAAGTTCTGGAAGGTACTGGCAATACGACTTCATCACCCATAACATCCTGGTAGAGATTCTTGACTGAGAGCTCTTGGTAATGAGGCACGACCATTCTATTAACCTGGTTTTACCTGAGAGACTTCTTGGTATTATTTAGTAATGTTTTCAGGAAGGCCATCTTAGTCGAAGCCAGTGGTGGCAGAAAGATGTTCACTATACAAAGTAAGGAACAACAGTTGAATCTTACAGTGAGTGGTTAGGTACTTGTAGAGGTCTTACTTCGATCTGAATCTACCCATAAGCTCCTCGCTTCTTACTAATCGATTCGACTACCCGAATGATTACATGACTAGTTTAGTAGTCGGACTATATTAATAAATGACTAGCTAGTCGAAAATTATTCTGATCTTAGTCCTCTAGTCGTTGAACCACTTCTAGTCTTTTAAAGATTCTAAAATAACTCTTGAATCCCCTTACTCAGACTGTAACAAACATCCCTCAACTTTCAAGCTAAAGAGTGTCCACCAAGAGCAACATCA
>ARYC01002321.1:0-67337 GCA_000711775.1 Oxytricha trifallax
TGCGAAGAGCGCTAGGCTTAATTATGATTGATTTTCAAACCTTTCAAGAAATTATTTTACTTAATCAACTTTAAGAGATGTAGCCAAAATTACAGCGAAAGAGCAATTCATGCTGACCTCTTCAAGTTATTGCAGCCCTGCATATCTCGAATACAATGCCCTTGCTATTCAGACAATTTGTGACAAAGTGGGCATTTTTTCAGGGTCAAATAATGCTTAGAGGCCTTTGCGCCTTTTTTCTCTAGCTGTTACTAAAGTAAATAAACTTACATTTAGCAACTCTATCGCTCAATCTTATACTGGATGTGAAATTAAAGAAATAATATATGGGTTTATGATTAAGCTCCCATAAAGCAAAGGATTTTAATACTTGAGGCAATTAGAGAATTCAAATAGTTTGCTTAACAAATCAAATAAAGCATAAGCATTCAAAGAGGATGCTAAGAATAACAACTAAGCTAAAATAATCACTATGGTGAATGTTAAAATCACAAATTTAGCCACAGGCTAATTTACACAGTTACTCCCAAATCATAAAATATAAAAGAGATTTGTTCTCCAAATAGAGTTAGTTGAATTTGAGAAAATAAAATAAACAGACCTCGATAGTAAAATACGAGAGTTCATCTGGAACTTGAATATTTAATTGAATGAAACTTGATTAAACTTATTTAGCAAAGGCTCCCGCTAAATCCATTGAAACAAGTAATGCAAATAATAATAATAATAACATATTGCAAAGAAGCAGCAATCTGCCCTTCAAACAGCATAAATGATGTGCTTGGTATGCCATTACAAAAAAAATTATAAAAAATCAATAATAACTTACAGAAACAAGAATATGCATGAAAAAAAGCACCATTAAAATATAGAGAGGGAATTTATTTTACAAATTAGAGATGCCCATGGTCATAATCACTACCCACTTATATCAAAACTAAAACAATTTGAGGATTTTGGGTTTATTACTAATTATGATATAGAGAAGTACCTAGATGTTAAACTCGATGATTAAGTCTACAGAACCTTTTAATAACTCAAACAACATCGAGTTGGGCAATAGTAATAAAATGACAACAACAGAAATAATAATGATGATGGAAATAATGTGGATGGTGATGATGGAAAAAATAATGAAAATGAAATTGAAAAAGATTAAATTATTCAAGTTAATTAAGAAGACTTATTTAATTAATAACAAAATGTTAGCGAAGAAGAAGCAACTTTCATTTAAAAACAATTTTACTTAAAATTCATAGAATCAATTCACAACAATGAAAGATTGGGATAATTTATTCAGCAAAAATAACAACTGAAGTAAAATTGGAAATTAAATTAAAAGGCGTTGTATGATCCTTGCAGCAGTGTTAAAAAAAGATCAATTTATATTAATGAATAATTCATAATAATTTCGTTACCCATTCTTAGAATAAGATTAAAGATTAAAAGAAAAGTACTATTACAACATGTAGAGACATTTGACATTTAATTCAGTAAGCCTGATAACAAAGAGATTTAGTAATTTAAAAATCGACAATTCAGATATCACATTTTCAGAAATTTCAGTCATGGACAAGTTTGTGAATCAAAATAATAATAATCTCAAAAACTATCAAGATAAACCCCAAGAAGATCAAGGAATTGTTAAAATGAGTCAAAATTAAATGGAAATGTTAAAACAAATTCAAAGCAATAAATAAATTCAATCAATCCCATTTATCGCAGATGTGACCAGGCCAGATGTATGGGCAGAGCTAAAACACGCACAACTAAGATATGCAGGCAGGCTATTTGACATAATCATAGTAGATCCACCCTGGGACACTTTCTCATAAAATGCTAGTCACGGATTTAAGCCATCTTACCCATTACTAAAAGACTCAGATCTCCTGAACATGCCCCTACATTTGATCTAAACTGATGGCTTTATGATACTCTGGGTAGTCAACTCGAAGCAACAGCAGGCGTGGGAGTTCATGCATCACCATGGGTACAAGTAAGTATTAATTAATTTCTTAAATTTCAATTTAGGTATTTAGAAAAGATTGTATGGGTCAAGACAACAAATGGCGATGTGGTGCATTCAGGCAATAGAAATGTAGTAAGACACGCATTTGAGGAAGCATGGATTTGTGGCAAGGGAGATTACACTATAAAAAAGGAAGGGTACAAGCCACCTAGTGTCATAGCATAGCACATTCGCTTCTAATCTCAGAAGCCTGACGAAACTTATTGCTATGCTGAAAACTTATGCCCAGTGGATACATTCTTGAGGTATTTGCTAGGAACCACAACCTAAAAGATGGCGTAGTCTCAATGGGGAATTAGATTTGACTTTCATACTTTATTATTTCATTTTCAGTATGTTTAATAAATTTAAATGCATTTTAACCTTCTTCTAAATTTCAATTTATATACCTTAACACTTTCAGCAGTGCGATAAAATTTTCGTTAAGTTTCTATTTACTTTATATTCCCTTCAAATAAAATCTAATCATATTCGTCTATGATAGCGATTGCTTGTTTCCAAATGTCTAGAAACTCTGGTAGCTCCATAACACTTTCAAGATACTTTTGACTTAAGTAGTAGACCCCAATCTTATTCTCATATTGGTTGACGTTGACGTTCAAGCCTAGACTGGTGATTATACTTTCAAACTTCTTCTCGTCTCTCAAAACTAAATGCTCATTTTTCCCAACAACAAAGACAGTTTTTTAAAGAAGTTTCGATTTGAGAGCAGCTAGAGTTGAGCAAAGTAAAGTTTTCCCGTTCCTCACGCCGAAGTTTAGAAATGAGTGCTAGGTATCCTCCCATAGAAGATAATTTATGCAAAGCCTCTAAAGCTTGAGAAATTTAAATCCCAAAATTTGCTAAAGTCTAAGCATTTCCCGAGAATCAGTAAAAGCTTTTTAACCTGCAGTTTTTGCAAATTAATTTACGGATTAAGATAATAGATTGAGCTTTTTAAATTGACTTAGCAATTTCTTTTGCTCGTTTTTATTAAAGTCACAGGTTTTATTAGGGATATTTAGAAACTGATTCAGCTTTGTGAAGTCAGCTTTTAAGCAATATAAAGATTTTTTTGAATATTAAAATTTTAGAAATAAATAATTCTATAATATAATTCCTTTATAATATTAAAAATTTCTAATAAAATTTTTATAATTATTAGATGATAATGTTAAGTTATGTAAAGTGGGGCAAAAGTAAGAAAAATTTGGTAATTTTGCCCCACTTTTAGAAATGTCTAAATTAAATAAACTCATGATTAATTTTTTTTTAGATTATTACAATATATAATGTATAATTTTATTTGGTTATTTTTGATTATCTTAAATTATCTTGATATATTAAAAAGTCAGTAGATTTTAATTAATTCTGATTATCATATTTTTTGTTGTAAATTTAATCAACCTTTATGTCTTAACTATAAGATTTTTGATAAATCAGGATTCTGTGATCAGAAAATAAAATAGAACAAAAATTCTTGTAAATTAACTTTCATTATTTATAAAGTTCACTACATTAATAATCATACAATAGTTAATAAACTTAAAAAATCTTAATTTATGACAAATATAATACTCTTAATTATTCAAAAATTTATAACTAAAATGGTAATATAGATTAGCATCATAATTATACAATTCTTTTTTGTCATATTTAGGTAAAATTATTGATTAGTTTAGGATAAATAATTAAATTGCTTCGTTTATTTATCATAATATTATTAATGATTACTGTATATCATAGATTTCTCCAATTCCCTTATTGAACTTAATTTTGATATCCTGGATAACGTCCTTTCTGTTTCTCATTAGATGAATGCAAGATTCTTCGCTAAATCTGAAATATCATCCAATTTTGAGACCCATATGGGATTCCTCTATTTTAGCTCGAATGAAATCTATTAAAGATAATGTATGAAATCATCCTGATCAATAAAGTCCCATTTCTGAACAAAGATTTCAGTCATTGTTTAAATGAAATTGTCAAGTTTTGGTAGGAGGATGGCCTTGACAGGGCACAAATTTGAATAAAGTCACTAACCACATTGATAGGAACATCTCTTATTAATCGGAGGCCTTAATTTTCTTTCAGTACTTAAATGAACGCCTTATTTAAGCTTAATAGGGTGTTTTGTAAGAGTCGCACTGCTTAAGAGTCTATTTTGAACTATTGAAATGTTCCAATCATAAGAGGGATGATTCCAATGTTCGTCTAATCAAGCTTTTAAAGTTCATCTTGTAGCTTTAGTAAATAATCAGGCTCATTGATGAATATGTAGTTTGCTAGACCTAGCGCTTATTCTGTATTTGGTCATTAAACTAGCAATGCTAAACCACTCCTCAAAAAAGAGTCATCTACTTCGGTGATTTCGTATCTATAGTAGAGTAATGAGGATACGAAGAGCCTTGTCTTTATCTGTAAACTTGCTTGAGGTCTCTGATTTAGTTCAAAATTATTCATAACATATCCTCATAGAGATTTTCAGAGCACACTGTTTTCAGATTTTGCAAAAACTCAAGTAGACTTTGACTGTTTTTATTAAATATTTTCCAAATAAAGTCTTGCCTTTAGTTTGGTTTTAAGATCATGTACTCTCGAATGTAAATCGAGGTTATTTCGGTTTGAGTCTTAGCTCCATAGTTGACCTATGAATTATGAACCTCTAGCTAGCCCTCGTTGCCTTCACCATTCTTTAGATTGTGCAGATGGTCACTAGCTACTTTAGACTTTGGTGGCAAATTTTCCCCTAAGTCATTAAGAGATCCAATTTTGATATTTTTTTACAGATTTAGCCTGACTCTGTGTAGTCTTATTTAATATGAACTTATTAACAAATCTGGATATATCCTTGCTTCCGATGATGGGGTGAAACTCATCCATTGCCAAAATCTAATTAATATCGTAATTATGATGAGGCAAGATGAGCTTTGCTTTATCAACGAGCTCTGCATATTATGCTCCCTCATATTTTTACCTTCTACCTCTCTTGTTAGCTGTTGTCAGTGTCTCATGATGCATTTCTTAAGCAGTTATCGTAATTTCTTGGTGATCTAGAGGATGCTCTTTGAAGGAGCCTATTTAAGATGAGCAATTATTCTGTTTGAAAGAATTTGCCTAATCAATTAATGGATTGTTATCAAGAAGTTGGTCTGGTCCATCAGTAGAGTTCTTTGTTTCTATCATATAAAAGGCGGGCAATTAAGAATTTGACTAATTAAAATTTAAATTAATATTATTAAATATATAGTTCTTAATTCATACTTAATTAAAATTCCCTTGTCTTAAATGTAAAAGACACCTTCTGTAGCATGTATATCCACATGACCTCGTTCCTCGTTGATCGTTAGACAGTAGAAGATTCGCGTTTATTAGATACTGGTAATAGTTGCTTAGACTTAGCAAGCTGAAAGCAATAGCCTTAAATTCTGCGCCTATCTGACCACTTAAATATCATTTTTATATTTGAATTTTTGAGTAATCTTCTTAATTAGTTATTGGAGGGACTCAGTTTTCCAAACAGCTTCGCTTCTTCCTTAATAACCTGAAGTACTGATGTTTTTATAAAAAATACAATCACTAAAATGTTTAAAATTATTAGTGCAGAGATCATGAACTGAATTGCATCTGGCCATATATACAGAGATTTATTAGTAATTAAGCTAGCTTGATCATTATAATTGATATAAGTATGTTTAAATTATTTTAAAAATACCTTGAAAAAGAAAGCGATGATAAAATTGATGTATTATAAGATAGTTTGGGTCTATCCATTGAAGATAGTTCAGATGATGAGAGAATAAAGAAGTTTTTCTTCCTTAATCGTAGCAAATCCATTCAAAGATTTTTACTTTTAAATTAAGCTAAACTAAACAGAATTAATCATTTACTTAAATATTCAATTGATTAATTAATGATTCTACTCTTAAATAAGTTATTTTTCTTTAAAAGAATGTGAAATACAGGGAAAATATATAATAATTACTAATATATTTAATAATTTTTAATTATATTAATAAATAAGTATGATAAATTAATAGAATCATGAATAGCAATGCTTATGGTACTGGAACCTATAGTTAACATACTAACTCATCAATCTCTTCGTAAAACTTCTCACAACTTAACTTAAAACGCACATTCAAGACTCATTTAAGTTTCACCCTCGAAAAAAGGCTTACTAAGGAGATATGAAACCTCATAATTTAAGAGGAAACGTGTAGCAGTCTATTGGAACTCCTTTGTTGCCTTGTGGTATTATCTATAGGGATGCTACTGTACTACGGACACTTCCTATAATCCTATAAACAAATACTATTCAATACTACATCAAACAATAACATTTAAAGTAAAATAAAGCGCCCTAACTAACTAAGTATTAATGCACATTAATATGATCAAAGATACAGAGATTATCTATTTTGCTAACTTTCGCACTTTTACACATTGTATTAAACTAATTTCATAAACTATCAATAAAATTAAAACTTTTTCACAATATATTTATTCTTCTCAATTTATTTATTGCTTCTATATTTTACTTTATCAATCTTGTTATTAATTTACAAATTTCTTTTTTATCAATTTACTCATAAAATACCCAAAACCAAAAAATATTCATTTCAAATTTAATATACTGAATTTATTAAAATACTGATATATAAAACTTATTAAAAATGGCAATCGAATAATAGTATTATTAACTTTATAATATTGATAATGGTAGTTGTAAGCAAATTCAAGAAATTAATTAATATTATTTGTCATAACATATAAAAATATCACTTGTTAAGTGTTTATTATTATTCTCATTAATTTACAATTAATAACTTAATTAAGTTGTACCTTTTCATTAGTAAAAATAATTGGAATAATTCTGTACCAATTTATAATGAAGACTTCATATGATCTAAATATTATTAAGATCAATTTACTCTGAGAACTCATTCACCATTTGACTGTATCTTTCTTCCAATTCGAGGTCTTCCTTATCCACTCGTAGACCTTATGCTTCTCTGATTATATCCTAATCCCAATTATCAATGCGAGAGTTGAATATTGATGTTCCCATCTCTTCATCAGCTTTTTACCACATCATTACATTCTTCCTCTGTGTTTCTCTAGCCACTTGCTCTTCTTCTAGTGCCATCCCAGACTTTCCAAATTCCATCTTCATGTATCCAATTTCTAGGTTGAACATGGCGTAGTACTTCTACCCGTTTATCCAATCTTTCGCGAATATCTGAAAGACTGGTTCTCTTGGCAGCTCTAGGGCTAAGTGATTTACAATGAGAATTGTCATCACCCCACAATCTTCTGGATCCTTAACCTGATTGGTTTCACTTTTAGTCTCAATCTTGCTGACTCTGAACTCCTTTCCAATAGTTCCTTCTGAGAATTCACTTTTTTGTCTCAGGTGTTTCTGGACTATTGCCAGGCAACCTACTGATTTCCTAGAGTCGTATATTTCCAGTTTCTTGGAGCCTCTTTCTATCTTTACCACTAACCAGTTCCTGCATTTCTTTATGAGGAGCAGCTTATTGGGATTATCACCCCTTGAATTTCATCTTGGTTTTTCCGGAACTTACCATTCTCCAGTTTCCAGTTTGTCTCTCCAATGCTTATCTCAATGCTCTAGATTACGTTGTCATCCATGACCAAAGGGGGCATGATTATATAATCTTTTTTCGACTGGCTGAACTGTACTTCCTGTATCTGCCTGGAAATAGCGTCCATTGTATCTTCTTAAATGTGGTTACCTGGAATTAAGTCGAAAAGATTCCACTCTGTATTTATCTCTTTCCAGTGTTAGTGTTATATCTCTGTCCAAAGATCCTTTGAGTTTCTCCCTCTATATCTGGCCTTCTCTCTATCATCGAATATCCTCACTAATGCTTTCTCCATCTTCGTTCTAGAGCTGGGGCAGCAGACTACTGTAACCATCCTTGTGATTGTTGGAGTCCATCCTTTCTTGGCGTAGATTATCTAGTCAAATCCTTAACATTGTACTGAAAGATCAATGAATTTTTTGAATTTCATTAGGTCTACTTAAATGTACTCAGAACCGTCTGCATGTCTGTCGAACGATACTCTTTGGGCCTGCGATTTATTTATCTTCTTACTTGGGTTCGATTTTCCAATCTTCAGTCTGCTCTTAAATCCCATTTGTTTGTTCAGTGGAACTTAGTATTCTTCTTCTCTCCTCAGACCCAGAGCTTCTTGGTCCTTGCTTCTGTCTCTATGGTTGAATCTGATTTACTGTACCTTGTCCCAGAATTCTCTCTTCTTGTTCTAACAACTTCGGTTTACATACCTCTCCTCCTTTTCATATTTGACTTCTTCCTCATATTTGTTATTACTGAAATTTGATTTGTTCATTCTCCTACTTCTTTAATCTGTCCAAATTTCTAATATTTTTAATTTATTATTTTAATTATATCTCTCTGAATCTGTATTATTTAGCTCTTTTTCTATACTTTCACTTAGATGTTTAATTTTCTTTGGTTGTAATTAATTTTTGCTCGTCAAAATCCTACTTTATTTTCTTGACATACGTTATCCTGAACAGTTTTTTTATTGGCTGGTAGTATTCATGTGTCTCTAGCTTCCTTATTCTTTCATCTAGCCACAGCATGTTTGTAATTATCTCTACTTGTTCTTATTTACTACCATTTATAAATATAAATAATATATTAATAGAAAATTTATTATGACAAAATGATTTTTGATGATATTGTTAATGATCTTTGAATTGACTTATTAGGATTATTTGTATAATGCATAAACTTATTTTTTCTAATTATTTGATTGATTAAATAATTTGATTAATTTTTATTTGTAAAAATTCATCTTTTTTCAAAATTATTTATATCTATATAATTTTATATAAAATTCTTTAATAATTTATAAATCTTAAATTATTTTTTGATTTTATTTTCATTAGATTTTTTATCTTCACTTAAAAGAAGATTTTTGGGCGAAGAAAAAAGTTTCAGATTTAAGAAAAAATTTTAAGGTTCCAGTTTATGAAATTTGGGATAAAAAAGGTTGCAAAATGATAGCAAGATATTCGCTAGAGATGACAAAATTTGTATGGGAAAATTCTCCTCAAAATGGATCAAAGTTCTGATTCTTTAACTTCGAAATTCTCAGAGAGCTTGCACCTGGAAAGAATCGAAAATGTTGGGGAATAATTAGAGAAGATTTCAAATTCATTTGACTTAGGGTTTTCTAACAATTGTAATTAAAAGGTTGGAAATATTAAAAGTGGAAAATTCGGTATGACTAAGTCGATTTCGTAAGCAATTAACAATTTTTGAATGAAAAGCTTTATAGGACCTAAGGTAAGTAAGGGGTTTAAGAAATATCCTAGACGCCAAAGAATCTTGTCAGCACTCCATTCTAAATTCATGGAGCAAAAGTCCTAAGGGGTCAAAGTAGTCATCGAAAACCAGTAACTAGAGTTAGAAAACCATTGAAAATACTAAAGTAATTATTAATGCATAATATTCTTAGGGAAATCCATAACTGAAACCATAAAAAAAGCAACTTCAGACCCCTTCAATGAAAAGTGGGCTTGCATTTACAAAGGACCTCCCCAATATTAGAGGTCCCTGAGACCTCCAACTAGAAATTCAGCTTGACTTAAATTTTTCAGAGTTTCCGCATAAATAGTTCAGTGAAATCAGTGTTGTCTGAAGACAATTCAGCTTCGAAAGTGAAGAGTGGTTTAACTCCTATTCTTGATAAAATATCAAAATTAAAATTGGAATCTTCGGGGAAGAAATCTGTTGACCTGGTTACCGAAACCAAGTTGGAAAGTCGGTTTGCGGTCACTCCTAGAAAATTAAAACTCTCAAGTAGCTTCCACAAAGACTCATCGAACCCTGGGTCAGAGCAGGGAAACTTGCAGAGTGAAAGTGGCTCTTACTAAAATCATTTGCCCTAGCTATTTATAGACCCTCACTTGAAAAGCATTAAGGTATACTAGAGTGAGATGAAGCAGAACCTGGGACACTATGGGATGAAAGTGAGAGAGTTGACAATTAAGAAAATCTCAACTAAGAGATAGCAATTCTCAATGTCTTATATTGCTGCAATTTCCTAGGATAGAATTATCTCAATTCAAGTAATAGAAGGAGCTTTTGACTCAGTTCTCTTTGAAAACATCATCTACCATACCTTACGCAGTGTAAGAACTGACAAAGAACTACACTCGAAGAAAGTGGTCATGTTGATGGACAGCGCAGCCATTCATTGATATTCAGAGATTTTTCTTCAACGACGAATACTCGCCTTAGCTCAATCTAATTGATAAGTTAAACTCCTTTGCAAAGAAGGAGATGAAGATGGATACTATTCAGACCAAGTAAATTTTAATGGGCTTTACACTTTTAGGCAGCAATTGGTCAAGAGGGTTGAGGAAATTATTTTGATTCTAAGAAAAGAAGACATCCAAGGGGGATGTGGGCATTCAGTATCAAGAAGTGGATTCACACTCTTCAGTTCGGTTTTGTGTGAAGATGTTTGTTTCATAGATGGAGTAGTATATAAAACCTGCTTCCCTTTACAATTTCCCCTGGCATGTAAGTTTTAAATTCATCGCATATTATTATAATTAATAATACTATTTATAATTTACTTAAAAATGTCCTAATTCACTATTTACAACACTCAATTCTATAATAATGCTTCTATTTCACATTTGCACTCTTAAAATGGCCACTTCCTTCGCGATTCTACTTAGTTGCATTTACCTTTATATTATCGCAATTATGCATGAGTGCCATATTTTGGCAAAACTTCAAAATTTTAATGGAGTTACCCTACTTTCAAGCCCCTTTTCGGTAAATGAGAGAGGTTTTTATGAAAAAAATCCCAATTTTGCTCTAAACTACGCAAGTCTCTGAAATCGCTAATTTCGCAAATCTCCCAACTTCCCTAATTATACAGACCCCTTAATTTGAGATGAATCAATTTTTATATATACATGTATGATTTTGACCAGCCCTCTAAATTTTTTGACCAACTACTAATAAAAAACTGAAACATGACAACATAAACACAGGGGTTTGAAATTGAATGGATTTGGGGTTTACGCATTTCTCCATTAGTCTAATCATATTATTAATTTAATTTTAATTTTATTTTCACAATTTTCCGATTCAATTCTATTTTAGCAATATTAATTAAATCTTGATGCTAAAAGATTTATGAATGTAAAATAGCAATTGCAGATTAATCTTGAAACAATCATGTACATCTCTATTAATATGATAAAATCACCCATTGTTGTTTCTCCTTCTTAGTCTCTGTCGAAGCAACAATTTTAGAACTCTTTTTCTGTGAAGAATTCAAAAATACTTATTCAACTGCCCCTTTTTCAATAAGTCGTGTTATTATAAACGAATTAATTAATTTATTTTAATAAGACTAAATATTATAAATACGATTAGTTGTTTTAATAACTAATTGTTAAACTTAATCACCTTATTATACTTTTAGCCATGTTAATTATCTTCCCTTGTCATTCAGATTTATTACAGCCTGTTAAGTCCTTATTATCAAGCAATTCATTATATTAAAGATGAAATGAAAAATGAATCTTGGACTATATCATACTAAGATAATATTTTAGAAAAGACAGAGCAATCTATAGTTTCTATTATTCGAAATTAGCAATTCACAATTTTATAAAGTCATTATAGTATTATAGTAATGGAATTTCGTATGACGGTTATTTTATATTTTTATAATATTAATTACATGTCAATATAGTATTTTTTTAAATTAGAAGTTAGACCTTATATTACTAATATTGTTATTAATAATTTAATTTTGCTCTTTAAGATGTTTGACTTAGATGTTTTCTTAAAGATCATAGAATGAATCTTGGGTCTTAATGTTTACGGTGCTAAAATGACCGGTGTCTGTAATATTATTAATTTTTAAAGGGTGATAATTTAGAAATATAAAAAAATTCAGCATGCTAATATCTAAGTTTATAAATTTAATATTAATAAATGTGAAATACAAAATACAAGATTGATATTTTATAAACTCATATTAAATAGCAACATTATTTTTACTTCAAATATGAAAAGCAGTCTTACGAATCCCCCATCTAATTTCCACGTTTTTCTTTCAAGTATATCTCTAATGAATAATAAACTTAGGTTCATTTAATTTTATAATAAAATACAATCAAATACCACATTACTTTTATGTTAATTTATATAACTTTCATGATATTTAACCATCTATTTGGACAATTTTTTAATTAAAATGAAATTAATTTGTATAAACGAAATATATAGAGCTTTTTTGCATAAATACATGGAGTTGTTTACAATTCATAAATAAATAATTTGAGCAGTTAATTCATAGACAATAATCTCTCATCCAATATGTTGGAGCTCAAAGGTTTGATTGGTAAAAACAAGAATTAATTGTATAAAGAATTCTGAGTAAAATTTTGAAAGAAGTCATAATATTCTGAATATGCCAGACACACTTCTTCAAAAATTCCATTAAAAGACGAATAACTCCGAATATAACAAATGATAGCGAAAGCAGCAGGAAATAGCCACTAAAAAAAGCTTGAATTGCGAATCTTGAGAATATAACATAACAAATTAAATTAGCCTTTAATTCTGATTAAAAGGTAGAATCTTGAGCTACTATCTTATGATTTTATATGATACTTTATAAAATAAAAACATTCAAATTACTTGCAAAATATTCATAAATTTATAGATTCAAATTAAGATATTAAAAGTTAAGTAATGTCTAATTTAGAAAAAGCAAAGATGCTTGGCTTAATTATAGCATGAAAGCGCAGAAGTCTTTCTTTCAATTGCTGGATTACCAGTTTTAAAACCTGATATGCTAACTCATTAAATAGATAGTTTAAAAATCAAATAAATAAATAAATTATATATTAAGAAAATATATTCGGCTTTATTTTTAAAAAAGATTGATATTTTAATGGAATTTAGGAAGAAAGACCCAACTTTAAAAGCTATAATTAACTGTTAAAAGTGTTATTTTTTTATTAATTGTTAAATAGTGTATATTTATTTGTCAAATACAGCAGTTGATAAATACCAAGCATCTATATTAAATACTCATTTCGATAAATTGATATTTAACATCATCTTTAAATGAACGCATAATATCTATTTTAATTATAAGTTTAAATCACTAGAAGCTATGATGTGTATTGCTTGAGGTAGTGAAAAAACTCAGGAATCATAGTTTCATAGATGTTTTGTGCATGCTTCTTTTGAAGTGTAAATTGATCTCCTCGAAACTTAGCCTTCCTCTTCTTCATCTTGTGGTAAGCAAGTTTTTACCTCATTAAGTCAGTGTCTTCAACTTCTTTTAAACTAAACTTATAGCATAAGTATATTAACAGTTAGAAAATAAATATATTTGTAGATATTTTAAGAACTTAACTGTATGAAAAGATCAAGTAATATTGTTATATAATAACTTGGATGCGTTTAAATCACTTTATAGTTTGTAGCTGTAAATATCAAATGATTTAAACAACTCTTGGTTTATAAAAAGTATAAATTAAGAAGTAGGCTGTTAAGAATATCTCCTTTTGCTTAATAAAGTACTAAATAATATAGAAATATTAAATTTATTAAGTAATTATATATTCACGAATTGTTGAAAATATAGTATATTCAAAAATTAATTTCAACTTATGAAAAGAAAATATGATACAAATATCTACAATGCACTTACTATTAGATGATGGAGTCGATTTCTGACTTATTTAGAACTTTTATATGCTAATTAATTATAAAGAATTATACCTCTAATGAGTAAAAGTAATGAGTTATTTATAATATAACTTGTTTTAGATTATGATTTCTTGATTTTCTTCGTGTAATTTTCTTTGTCTGATATTCTCTTTTGCTGAGTATTATTCAGGTGTCATTTCTTATCTTACCTGGAACTATTCCAATAAAATAGTTAAGAATAAATTTTAACTAACATTTTAACTGAACAAAAAGTTCATTTTCTAAAATATACACCTTCATTTTTTATTTATATTTACCTATTTAAAAAATAATTCACTAAGAACATGTGTAAATTTCATAATATTTCATTGAAGTTCAATTCTTGAAGTGTTGCAGTGATATTAATAAAAATTATATCAGCAAAATAGCGAAGTGAAAGTCCTACAGAGAGTACATTTTAAGCTTTTTATAAAAAGCTTAATTTAAGAGAAATTTATAGACTAGGTCAGTTGCTCTAACCAACTAACTAAACACTATGTTAGTGAGAACCTCGTAAGATTCCATTTTTATAAAAAGATTAGTTAAAATTATTGGGGGGAGGAAGTTTCCTTGCAAGTAAATTTTTCATATTTAATTTCATGTATCTTTTACTAAATTTATTTTTAAGCTTAATATCAGTTTAGGGGATATATCGTACATCTGTTACCATCTTAAAGTATTAAGGGAATTTTATTTGTCTAATAAATTTTTCTGCGTAATTATATATATATATATAAATATTAATAGTAATATATTTAAAAATGATAATTTACCACTAATCAAGATGTACATAAAGAGGAAAAATTAAAGTTTAAAGAGATAAATTATTTAATTTTTAAATTTTCATTAAATATTGGCTAATTCATCTTGAATATCATGCAAGTCAAATCACTAAAAGTTGTAACTTAAAGTTAGAAAGAATAAATAATAAAAAAATATAGGAAAAAAAAATTACTTGCCAGGAAACTTCCCTAAATTTTTTATTATCATAAGACTCGGCAGAAAACTTCCCCTCCCCAAAACATTATATAATATGATGGTCATGAGTTTAACTACCTTCGATTAATTCATATTTGTTCTTTGAAATTAATGCCCCTTAAGTTATTACTTATACTTAAGTCATTTTAATATTATACATTCATTCAGTTAGTTGTCACTTTCCTTTTGGTATTCAGCATTGTTTAAATGTTTTAATCTGCTCCTTCTAGACTTCTCTCTCTAGTGTAACCTCCTTTATTGAACGATTCTTAATATAATGAGAGCTGATGTAGATTATTTTAAGAATCTTTCTTATTAAATGTTCAATTAGACAAGAACTTTAACGAATTTAATTGAAATTTCTTACATTAAGATGCCATGCTAGAATTTGCCTCTTTTATAATCATTTAATTCATTTGGTTATTTATCATTAGTGATTAAAATACTATGGCCATAATCTTTTTTTAGCAGTATATGCTTAAAAAGACAGATCGTTTAGTTGTTATAATTATGTATGAAATTACATTGTCTTAATACAGCAATGTTAAAACTGGGTTAACTGTGAGGAAATTGAATATCGTGACCAAAAGAAGTTTTCTATATTTTTTTAATTTTCTGTAATGCTTGAACTTATTGTAAGAAACATGTTCCTCAATAATATATATGATTATTTAATTCAAGAAAGATATTAAAACAGATATTCACAGTTTCTCATTAATTTTTCAATAGTTCTTATAACTATTATACCTTAAATTATGGTCTTTAAGTATTACATTTGATGAGTGTGCCTTTTATCTTCAATGCTTTAAAATATAAAATCTAATATTTGAAAAATTAAGAGATATAATTATCTAATAATAATATAAAAATATGAATTTACCTAAACCTTATATATAATATAATAATCACAATATAAATGAAGGGTATTTATGTTTGATATTACTGTAAGTAATTCATTCATGTTTTTATCAAATATATGGTCTAACTTTAATGCTGATGATAAATAGCTTAGTATGAACCAATTAGATGGTAGAACACATTTATTAATATATTTTGATATATTTTATTCTCTTAATGATCATGAAGGTATATTTTTTGTGGGCAGATTCTATCTATTGGTATTGGTGTTAAATTAATAAACATCAATATTATAATTGATTTATTTAAATAAATTAAAATGATACACCTAAAACAATAAATTTATAAAGTAATAATAATAATAATAATAATACATTAACTCATATCTAGGTCTGATTAGATCTCCAAGTAATAATATAAAAATATTAGAGATCTAGTCATCTCATACCTCCCATTTTGGGAGATTGCTGTCTTCAATGACTTCTTTTTTTGAATTTCTAGTAATTTTTCTTTTTCTCCTGAAGTTTCTCGTTCTCTTCTGATCTATATTTCCAATGAATTTTCTTCCAATTCTTGATATGATAACTTATTCAATCATCAATTTTTCATATTGTTAATCTCATTAGTTGGTTTTCAACTAAGTTAGGTTTTATAGTGACAGTGATTAACTGAGTAAGATCTTTCTTGATGAAACCAACTTGTGGACAGCTCTTTAATTTTAATCTGGACCATGTTTGAAAACATATTCAGTGACAAAGTCTTAAATTGCCAGTACATTCATCTAGGTGTATATGAATGAAAATATTAATTTGACTCCTTGAATTGTTATTTCCTGAATTTTTGTATTATCAGTGTGTTCTTTTTACATAAACACAACTAGATTAATTTCCTCGTTCTTAATGTTGAATTTGATAATTATGTTATCAAATACTATTTTATTTAAGCTTGTGCAGACTATTTAAATATTAAGTCAAGTGCTGATTCTCTTGCTAGAGGACATCTACTATAACGTCTCTTATGGGATCTTGTTGCCTGCTTTTTTGCTATTAACATAGTTTTCTATACAACCTCCTCTATTTGCATTTGCAATTGATTAATTCAGACTCAACATTTTCTTATATAATATTAAGAGTTTATTATAATATTTATTTATTAAATTCTTAGTATTTTATAGGGGGGGGGGGACTTTTTCCAAGTATCATATTAGAATTTTATATCTCCTGATTAATTTCTGTCGTAATTCCGACTATTGGTTTCAATGACGTCACTGTCATCGTCTCACTATCTAAGACTTTCTTTTTCTCTTCGTAGAGGTTTAAGATGCTTGATGGAGCTCTATAGTTTCCAGTGATATTTCTATAATCACAAGAGAGCTCATTCATAAATACTGTTAAGTATATTTTGTCTTGTCTTCCAGTAGCTAAAAGGTGCTTTGTCGTGGTTTCGGCACTTTTCGATTTTAATATCGTGAGTAAATGAAATAGAGATGAGGATTCACCCAGTTCGCGAATTTTGAACACTTTAATTGTTATCTCTCTGGTCATTGCAGGTTGTGTGGACTTTTAATATGCTTTTAATGATTTAGACTGAATATACTAATAAGTATCATAGCTCTTGTAGTTTCCTAGACATGTAGTTCATCTTCAGGTACCTTATGTTTAGTAGATAGATTTTGTACCTTAGATTGAAAAAATCTTCAAGTCCGTTTTTCATGATACAGTAATTCCCTTAACGTGACCTAGTCCCATTCTTTTCTATCAGTGATGATTAAAAGGATTTCAAAGGCTAGTCCAAATTAGATTTTTGAACTTTTACTTTACCTGATATGCTCCTTATCAGTGTATTTTGGTTGGGTATTTTGCTCTCTGATTATCAAAAATAACTTTAAAGATTTAAACGCTATACAAATAATCTTTTTAATTATAAACTGCAATATTACAAATTTAATCAATAATAAATAAATAAATATAAAGCAATTAATTATTGCAGCTAAATACCAATTGCTAGCAAAAATTTTATTATTTAACTTACATTACACTATTCAATTAATAATGCCAAATAAACCATTATTTACAGTATTTATTACCTATAACTTTAATTGTGAGAGCAAATAATCCAACATTAATATAAATATAAAAGGTGATTAGCACAAATCTTCACATCTAAATTCATTAATACTTTAATATTAACATTAATTTTCATAATTTGGAGAAGATTTATTATTTATTTGAAAGATATTTAATTTTCTTTTCAATATATTTGATAAAATCCTTAATTATAGTTCATATTATATTCTATCTAAGGTTATTGTTTCACAATGAACTTGAATGTGTTATCTAACAAATTACCATTTTATGTTTATTGGCTTTTAAAGTAGATACCATTTTAATTTCATACATGCCTTAAATACATTTGTTAATAATTTCTATTATAAAACATTTTAAATATATTTTTATTGTGATGAGGATTTCTTTACATCTTTACAGCAATCTACAATGTATACCTTACAGCCATATGCAATTATTATTTGGTTGTTAGGTTGCTTAGCAGCTAAACTATAAAAGCTTGCTTCCTGTGTTCATTACTAGAGAGATAATTTGAGAATAATTTAATCTGTTTTTATCTGGTACTTTGTCTTTGTTCACAAGACAGATGAGGTATTTTCTCTTTTGGTGACTATGTTTCTTTAACTTTTATTAAGCAATTTACTATTATATAGTAACCTCCTTAATTTGTTTAGTTTAATCATGGAATTGTTACTCACTTATTTAATAACCAATTGATCTTATCATAACATACTAGTTATTTTTAAGTCTCTTTAACATCTATATAACATGCTGTATGATATTAATAAACTTGTTTTATCCTCTTATATCTTCATCTGTAGTTCCTTTCCATAATTAACAAATTTTAATGTTGTTGTGATCATCGAAATTATTGTCTTATTGTTCGGTCAGATTCAAGACACAGATACTGACAATCAGTTAATATTAAATACTTTGACATCTTGCTTAAGAAACTATGCTTATTCTTTCATACTATTATTTAGTTTAAATTCTTATAAAAATTTAAATTATGGGGTTTATCCCTCAACACTGCATCATTTTAAATTTAACAACTTACTAAGTTGAGAACATATCTTCTTCTTTAGCAATTTTACTCAATCTCTGTCTATTTGCGAATCATTGAACATAAATGGGGGTGAAAAATTTTCATGGTGCTATCATTAACATTATTGAACAATTATCTGAGATAACTATTACCGAATAAAGTTAATAATAAAATAATTATATATTAAAGCAGTTTGCATTGTCGAAATAATCCTTTTAGCATTGATCTGTTCATATTTAAGGTCGTTAAATTTTAATTAAATTTTATGAAAATACTCATGATTTAACGTCATTAAGCATTATTAGATGCACTCTATGTTAGATAGACTCATTTAGATAATTATAGCAAATTAATAAAATTGTTAGCCTGAATCTCCTATTATTTTGAATAATACCCCGAAATAATATAGTTATCAACACTACGTTGATGCGAATCAATAATATAAAATTACATATCTCTAAAACAAAGGTCTTGTCTATGATAAGAGATTACTATATATTAGCTGCTTAAACTCTCTACTAGCTACATAGAAAATAAGCATAAATCATAGCAAATGATACTCTATAAAAGTAATAATAAATGTTTTATGATGCATAGCTACAATCTTATAATAGCTGTTATCACTAATAATTAATCAAATCTATCGCTAGTAGAACTGGAAAATAATAACAAATAATGAATAAATATTAAAGGATAATATTATTGTGTGTCACTATGTTTTATCAAGAGTTAGCAAATAAATATAAAATTCATAAGTTGTTATTTTAAATAAATCTTAAATGAATTTTTCCATTTTTTAATCTTCAAAGTACAAATTAGTCAAATGTTAAAAGTTTATTGAGTATGAGGAAAGATTCAGTTATATTATTGAAGTAATTTCAAAAGCAGAGTTGCATTTCATCACATATAAAATCTTATTTAAGATGTGATTTTATAATGAGGAGGAACTTAAACAATTAAATTCAAGAAGTTGCAAGAATGGTGAAGTCAAGGTTCATCTCATAGCCCTCAGGAGATTGAGAAACAAGATGAAAACCGTAAAATGAATTTAAGTAAGAGAATTGTGAACACTGAAATATTTTTATCCACAATTATATATTCCATAGTAATTAGTCTGAAGTGTCTGAATCAATTCAATCTCATATAATAAAATGAATATAATATTATAATAAAATTGATTTAGAGATATTACTCCCTTAATAACACATCATTTACGTTATCTTTAATTAAAATATTGAGGATAATGCCTGAACTCAATCAAAAATACTTAAAACTGGGTAGTATTGGGAATAGCCAAGAATAATCATTGCATAAAAATGTTGGATTCAATAAGGGAAAAAGAGAGTTTCACAGAGGTGCAAAAGCATTTCGAAAAGATAAATACAATATTCAGTGGAAATTGGGAAAAAAGTACATTTCAAGTTAAACATCATAGAACCAGTAAATTAAACTAGTTGCTGATCCAACGTGAAGGCAATACTTATGATAAAACTTCTAGCTCTATAACTACAAGGACAGCCGGTATTCAAAATTTTTCAAAAGACTGGCTAAACATGCAGAAGTATTACCTAAAGCTAAACGTAGAGGTGGGATTTATAAAAATTGAGTTTGGAAAATTGAGGCAGCAATCATGAAAGAGGAAATTGATAGAAACTAAGAGAAGAAAAGCTAAACTATCTGTAAACTTGAGAACTAAGAGTTTGACACTGAAACAATGAGCAGCATCGCTAAAAGGATATATAGATTGACTTAGTTCAGAAGAAAGCGGTACAATTTGAGCTAGAGAAAGAGAATACCAGACTTGGAGAGGAATTCAGTTAAATTTTTGATGATCTTGCAGAAGTCGATTGGTACCTATAAAACGATTGATCGAGAATCTCTTAGAAAATCCAAGAAATCAAAGTAATAAAGGAAAACATAGTAGAACCTGATTCTATCAGAGCCAGTGAAAAAGCTCATGGAAAGAAGGATGGTAACTCAACATTGCCGGTTGAAAGGATTGAGAAGAGAAAAGGAGATGAACTCAGGAAGAAGGATAGGAAAAAAGGAAGAGCAATGTTGGAAAGTAGTAATAGAAAGAGTAATGAATTAATTGGATTCTCGCGAAGATTGTTTTCATAATTTTTTATATTATTATTATTATGCATAATTTAAATAAGTAATTAAATAGATAATTAAATAACTGATTAAGTATTAGACATTGGATGATAATGTGGAAAGTAGTCTCATAAACGAATTAAAATTCTCCCAGGTTGAACATAATTCATATTAATGTTATTGTAGTAATACTACAGGAATCATTTTAGATATGGTTGCGATTTCTTTTGATACTTTTTAATTTAAGTAGCTTTATGTCTTCATTTTCAAGCTATTTCAAAATGCTTTACCATAATAAACTCTTAATTAAATATAATATTTGAATTTCATAGTAAATTCAGAACTCTCCTCCTCAGGATATTTGGTTAAATTTTGTATTTCATTATATTTAATAAATTGACTAACATTTTATAGGAAAGTAATGATACTAAAGATTTAACAAATTTATTAATAAGAAAATTTAAGTTAAAAATTTAAAGAATCATTCATCAATGACTTTTAAACCTAAAGGTTCCTGATAAAATCTTAATTTAGACATATTCATGCAAAAATTACTTAAACTACTGATTTTTGAGTTCTAGATACAGTTACCTAATAATAAGCCTAAATATACAAGATGCACTTAGTTTCATGAATTTGAATGATGAAACCTAGTGAAGTAAGTAAGGACTTTACGCAAACTGTGAGAAAAATATATATTAATAATATAGATTTGCTAAAATTTAAAGAGGAAATCTACCATTAATCTTTTATATGAAATATGCAATAGATTTAATTATAGCAAACAAATGAGACATTAATTATTCTTTCATTTGTTAAAAATATCACTATATTTTTAATATCTATATTAAAAAGTATTCGTTAAAGAACAATATCAATTGCTATTATCAAAACAAAGAACAAGAATAAAAAGTAATGAATTTTTTTATTTAAAAAAAAGGTTTATGGAGAGCTAATAAATGTTTAATAATTTTAAAAAAACTATGGGAAAAGTTGCTAATTATTTAATTACAAATTGAACTTATATTAAAAAAGATAATAAAAAAAGATATATTCGTAAACAAAAATAATAAATTTAAAACGAAATAAAATGATAATTAAAATAGGATGAAATATAAAAAATCCAGGTAAAAAGTATTTTTATCATAATAACTACAATTTTAAAAACATTATAATCAATTGGATTTGTTCTAAAATATCTAAAAGTGTTTTAGTAGTTTATTGTTAGTCATTGTAGATTCCATCCTTTATTATTCAATATTCTGACTGTTTTTTATTATTATAATATGAATCCTTAGCTTATTCATCTTGCTGTACCCATTCTCACTGAGTAGTCTATAGACCACTTACTTAGGAATAATGAATTTGTGTTATTTGAAGTACTTATAGTTTAAATAAAGTCATCTGTAAAAGTTCGAAAAGCATCCTTAAGCATCTGCATTATCTTAAATATGAAGTCATGATAAAATGAAGTACGTACTTTGCCTTATTTCTTTCTTCTCTATGCTTTGTACTCAACTTTAACCTGAAGGACTTCCAAATTTTACCTTCAAAGTAATTAAAGAAGTTTTGCACATAGTAAAGCTTACTCAAAGATGTGATAGCATAAGAAGTGTTCTTTTGAAATAACGCTAAAAGTAGAAAATAATATGCTCTCGATTTCTAGTATTTTAAAGGTTTGTTATTGCAAACTAATAAATTTGTGAAATTTGTAATTGAAACGGAGCTTGAGTACCTATCTATTGAACATTTGAAACTCAGGGCATATGGAGGGTCTGTAATAAGATAGCGGCCTTTAAGCTGAGAAAATGATTCATCTTTATGTCTTCACTCACCTAATTTCACTTACTCAAGCAATTCTGGATATTTTTTTTCTTCTAGAAATACAATTTTCTCAGCATGTTAAATTATAGCCTCTGCCTACGGTTTTGCTTGTGCTGGTATCCAATAATTTGAAATAATATTCCTGAGTTGGATAAGAAATATCTTAGCAGTTTCGTGTTAACACGATTGTATTTCCTATTATTAAAGAACGCTTTTTATGAGAAAATTTCAATCATTGTAGGAGATGAATTACTTGTAAAAATTGCAAGAACCGATTACTATCATACAGAACAATTTTATTTCACCATAGAATTCTAGAAACTTTGCAATTTTATTATAGACAATGGGGTTAGTACCAAAATTTAAATGTGGTAGTATACTATTTTTTTCCTTCATAATTGTGTTACTGTTAGAGACCTGTCTCTATACTCTAAAAGTCTAAAAATTTACTGGTAATTTATCCACCAACTGTCCAATCTTGCATATTGATCCACGATTGGGCTTATGTATTATGCAAATAATCACAATTATCTATAATATTGTAGAAATACATTCGAAATTGGGAAATTATAATTAAATAAATCAAAATTAATTTAAAATCGTGGCAGTTAAAGTTGACGAATTTAATCGACCTTATGCTAATTTGATAAAGAATTCAAAATTAGCTGGACTTTACTATTGGCGGTACTATTTTATAGCATCCCTGGAGAGAGATAACTAGACTTTAATTAAACCCTCTAAATTCACTAAATTATACCCTCACATTAAAATCAAATTATCTTTAACTAGAATGCTATAAAATAGTACAGAAAATAGTAAAATCCAGCTAATTTTGAATTCTCTATAAAATTAGCATAAGATCATTTAAATTCACCAACTTTAACTGCCACGATTTTGAATAATTTTAAATTTAATTTTAAATAATTTTCGGGTGTTGTAGTCAATTGCGAACTGTGTTAACAATTGCGAACTATAGTAAAAATTGCGAACTGTAGTAAAATTTTCAATACTATTTGTGAAAGGGGGTTTCGAAAAAATACAAAAACCTTCACTTAAATCCCATTTCACTTATATTGCTAGATTAAGAGTGCTGCAAAGAGAGTCAGTGATGATCAAGCAAAAGTGTGCGCAAGAAAAGGGAGATTTTGTGTGTATAAATAAGTATTAGACTTATACGAATGAATAAGTCCTCATAATACATTTGCCCGTAAAGAAATTTGGCTTCTCTTTCTTTTCTTCCTCCTAAGGCTTGCTTGGGTCTATGTTTCTTCTCTTAGCGTCAACTCCTGCATCTATGTTCATCTCGTCTGGGTTTTAGAAATCTTTGAAGAGTCTTTTACTCAATTCATGTTTTACTTGTGATTTTCTCTCTCTATTTAACTTACTGCGCTCTTTCATCAAGTATATAGCAGTTCCAGGTTTTTCTATAAAGTTAGAAGTATATGCTTACTTGAGATGAATGGATGCTTCTGCAGTTCCTACAGCCACGAGTCACTGATTTTGATTCCCTGATTCTCTTTCTCTTCAGGAGAGATGCTGTAGCGTTTCTTATGAGCTTCTTAAATAACTTCATTTAAGTACTCAGGTTTCAGAGTTCCAAGAACCCCAGAGAAGAAGTTTCTCTCTGGCAACTTATTAGAGAGCTGTAGCTTTGATGGAAAGTAGAGAGCTACGTCCGGATCACTCATAGTATCATTATAATGATTTGTTACAGAGATTTCAGGGTAGTTAGGTGTTTCAATCATCTTTATTTCATTGGTCTTAAAAGCTTTTTATTCTTCACTAAGTAAGGCTTTTAAGAATGAGATTTTAGTTCCCTCCTAAGTTGGCAAGAACAATCCAACTATTGTTAATATATTAGTATTTGACAAAAGCTTACCTTGCTATACCAATTATCTGTAAAGATCTTCATTACTTCTGAATTTTCCTATTAAATCTTGAGATTAAATTCTCTTCATTGCATCATTCATAGATTCCATCTTGCTTCCAATTTCTATAAATGTTTATGAAATTTAAAATTATGGATATCCATTCTAAACATACTAATATTTTACTACTTAATAGGGAGATCCACTTAGAGGTCAACCTGAATAAGATAGTAAGAAAAAGATGGAGGAACTTTCTCTAAGTTTAATTGTTTGACATCCATTTTTATCAAACTTTCTCCATTTAATTGCTCCTAATAATAATTAATTTAATTAGGTGGTGCTCCTAATATATTTAGAACTTAATTAGGAGGTTAAATTAAAGTTCAAAAACTTATTAGGTGGTGCATTAAACAAGTTAAATTCTAAAACCTCCCCTCCTGAATTTACAAGAAGAGATTTAGGAGCACTACTTAACTTCACAATACAAATTTAGGTGCATTTTAATGTATAAAATGGATGGAATAGTATATATATATATATATATTATCTCTAATGTTAAAAAATATAAAACTAATGTCTTGCACTCTGTTCCCATTAAACCTCTCTAAATATATGAGGATATGCTCTTGCTTATGTTTAAAGGTAGAATTTAAATAGCTTATATAATTATTAATAGTACTTATAAAATGAGCAGCCGGCAACTTACTAAGAAAAGCTGCATTGCTTGGTATTAGCCAGCAAAAACTTTCTTTCATGAAATATTAAAAAATTGAGACTTGTGATGCCTCTACCTAGTATGAACCTGAAATTTCTAACCTTAGGTGTCAGACTTTGAATAACAATTCATTTGTTAAATAGAAATGCAGAGCTAAGAAATTCAATGCGAAGTTCAAATAAAAATGGTTGAAGAGGAGGAAGAGAGAAAAAAAGAAGAAATTAAAGCATTAAATTTATGTGAAGAGTGGAGAAGAACTTCACTTATAAATCTGCTCTTTAGCTTCATATCTTTAAGTAACATTCTAACAAGCCAAAACTCTATCTTAAGCATGATAAGATAACTGGAAAATATTTTTGCCCTTATTGCAATAAGCAATATAATCATTCAAGGGATTTAAAAGTTCACCTATAAAACCATCATGGCAAGAGGTTTAAAGTCATAGATCCTGAAACTGTTGAGGTCTCCCTTCAGAAAAGAAAGCTAAGAGACCCTTTAGAATCCTTGAGAAAAAGTTAAGAAAGAAAATAAGCTTATTAAAGCAGTGAGAAACATTCCAGCTTCTGAGATAGTTAAAATCACTCTGAAGATACAAGCACTAAAGCTTCCAATTTTAAATATAATTGATCTTAAAGAATTTAAGGAAATTTATCTTATACTTGAGGACAAGTTTGAGAAAAAGGTCATCACTGATAAGCAGTTCGCATACAAGATTTATCCATTCAACTACTTTAAATGCGATAAAAAGTATCAAATAGAATTTCCAATGAGTACTAAGCTCTTACAAAAGCAAGAGATAAACAGTGCAGATTTATAATTAAGCTCGATGAAATTCTCCTTGCTAAAGATCATGTTGCTTTTCGTCTTCCTCTATAATAAATGACTTTAAGAGACTACATATAAGATTAAAGGATTCCAAAGTAGCTACCTCTTATTCTTACAAATGTTTGCAAAGGCATTGAATAGCTGCACACTTTAGGGTATGTCAATAGAGACTTGAAGCCAAAAAATTTATGCTTGATTTCACCTCTCAGAGTAGTAATAATTGATTTCAATAGATCATAAAGAGTTGAAGCTTCAGGACTTGGCAAATTTTATAGTACTCCTGGATACTTTCCAGAAAGGGAGGACTGGAGAGATGGTGATATTAAGTGGGATGTATGGGCTCTAGCAGCAATTGTTGCAGAATGCGATATGTCAAGAAATTATTATTATAGGTGTAAAAAAAAGAAAGATTTAAAGCAGAGAATACAGCAATATTCAAACGAGAATAAGATAAAAGGTAAAATGAAAGATATGGCTGTGTAGATAATAATTAAGCCTAACCATAGAGCGGAGCAAACAATAAAATAAATTGTAAGCTTGAAAGAAGAAAAAAATTTAGAAAGTTGCCTCATGATGGAAAAGTATTGTTTGAGTGAATAGTAAAAATAATACACACTAATATACAATACATTTAATTATTAAACCCCTACATAAACCCTACTAAAACCCTAATAAAGTATGCACTAATAGTCTACTTTTATCAATCAAAAACTCAATCAAACTACTGAAAGGGTTTTGGGGTTTTGATTTCTGCTACAAAAAGTCGTGGAGCTCTTTTTTGCTCCCTATTTTCTCTTGAACTAAGTGGACGTTGATAGTGGCAAGTTGGTTCTACATCCTTATTTGTCGCATTTTTTCTTAAAAGCTGTTTAAGTGATTTTATATTTTAAAACTTTATATTAATTAATAATAAGGATTATATATATATATAATTATTAAATAGGGAAAAACCAAATATTCTTTCATAAAAAACATTACTGCATAGAAGAATTCTCTCCTCCTTAATAGAAAAAACTTTAGCAGAGTAATGGAAAACTATTTGAGAAGTAATTAAAAGCAAAAAACACTAAATAGATTCTTCAGAAAGATAGAATAACAGGAAAGTAGAGAATCTGATATAGATGACGGTGAAGACAAGAGTAGCACAATAATGGAGCCTTCTTAAAATTAAAATTTCATCTCAGTCTCAACTGAACTTCTAACCAACAAAATGGTTGACCCTTCTTAAGTTTCATTAAAGAAATGGACCGCATAGGATATTGAAGTAATTGAAAATTAGTCATAAAACTTTGAGAGAGTGTCAGACTACAGTAAAAAAAAGCACGATCCAAGAGTTCAGTTAGAGTCAGTTGGTGATTAGAAATTTTTCTTAGGGTCACTCACACAAAAGACTTTGACTGATGCATAGAATGATTACTGCATACTCCATATTTAATTATTCTAGGAAAAAAGGGAATAGATTATGGTGAAGACGAACTAGAAAGGGAAGGCAAATAGTTTTTGGAGGCAAAGTAAATCTTTCGAGGTAAGAAAACTGAAAATCTTGAGAAAATGCTAGACGAGCTTTACATATCCAAATAAGACATGTCCAAATCATTAACAAGTAAATCAAATGCTCTTATCGTTCCATCACTTCATAAGTAACTGCAAAACAAAATAATTGAGCTTTACCACTAGAAGTCCTGTACCTACTGTTAAATCTAGTGATGATTGAAAGTCACCAGGTATTTTGTTTATGAGACATTTAAAGTGCATCGCGCAGGTGGTGCCAAGAATATCTGCAGCAAGTATGTTAGATTCGAGAGTTCCTGAGTCTCTTTACAATTCAATAGATGAGTTTCTAGCAAATAATTGAGAGATTAAGACTTTATCGCAGCTTTAGCAGTTTTTGATAATAAGTTTGGAATAAGGATCTACCTCAGCTATCTCAGTAAAGTAGTGGGGTAAAAAATTTGCCTTTTATATAAAAAGGTTTACAGTGTAGACAAGAGAACAAACGGCTAAAAGCCCATACTCCTCAGGTAGCTTGCAGCCCTTAATTATATTGAGATGATGAAAAAGGGAATAAATATTATAAATATTGACGAGAGCAGAGGTCGGCGACAAAAAGTAAAATATTTCTATCTATATTGTAACACACATTTCCTAGGGGAGCTTAACTTATTGCTGCATTGGCATCGCATTATTCTTTCCTGGATTACTCTTGGATTAAAAAAGCCTTTTAAAAAGCTCTCTAAAAATCAATAAAATTTCTCTTTCTTTTGCAGATTTGAACAAATTTTAAAATATTGATGCGAACAAAGAATTTTGGACTATTAAAGAGAAGGCTGTCTCCATTGTTGTATGAAATACTCCGAGAATGGTTTCAACACTATCCCCTTAACAAGCTTTCTGTACATTTATAATTTTACTCCACTTTTGAATCTCAGTACATAAGGGTTTTCTGGACTCCATTTAGTTGTCTAAAAAATTTGAGAATCGTAAATATATTTTTTCATTCAATTTAAAAATACTTATTGCTCATCATGGCTTTTTGGAATGTACTGCTTAATTGCATTTTTATGAGTTTAGTATATTAGAGTGCAAGAATCTTACTACACCATTAGTTGCATACTGAA
Source organism: Oxytricha trifallax (assembly GCA_000711775.1). Taxonomy (NCBI): domain Eukaryota; phylum Ciliophora; class Spirotrichea; order Sporadotrichida; family Oxytrichidae; genus Oxytricha; species Oxytricha trifallax. The sequence goes on from ARYC01002321.1 coordinate 28,695, forward strand.
TTTTCTTAGACTAGGTAGCTTTAGAGAGCTAATGAAGCCTTCAGTTTTAAGACATGCATGTAATGGAATTATGGCAAAGTTAATGATTTTGTAGGCCCTAAATTGCTTGATATAATTTGTTTTTTATTTATAGTCCAAAATTACTTTTAATTTTAATATCCATCTATTTTAAGGGGTTGCTTGCTCCCTTAGAAATTCAATCTTTGAGCTGGTACTCTTAAGAACTAGTGATTCAAATAAGGCACTTATGAAACCATTATTGTTAGATTTACGCTAATTTTTTGTTAGTTGAGTTAGTACCCAGAGTCTCATTAAATTTTTTGAGAAAATTTTTACAAGAAATCCATGCATTAGTTTCATCTATGCTGAGCCCAATAATATTATATTGTGAATAATTGGTGTTGATGTCCTTAAATAAATTTCCCAATAAAGAATGCCTATAAAGTTACATGCCAATTGCCTCTGTCCTTTTAAAATGCTGATTCTTCTCTCTTTAAATGGATGAGTCTCATTTAAGTATGATTATGATAGCATGGCTAAAAATCGCCTATAATTTTGATAAATAGAAACAGCACAGGGGTAGAAAAGAAATATTGCTTAAATTGTTATGTTTTTTGGGGTTTAAATTAGTGAGACTAAACTATGAATCTTATATTAATATTCTTACAATCAGTTTGATCATTCTTTAAGTTGATTGCTAATGCTGTTAAAATTTGGCCTTCTTAGAGTGTAATAAAAATAGATTAGACAAAAAGTCTTGTGCAGTACATAAGTACCACTAGCGTATGCTCGGATGGGAAAGTTTTCCTTACATAATAAAAATTAATTAAGTGGCTTCTTGAAAAATTCATAGATTTGATCATCATTGCAAATAACAATTGCTCTATAACTAAAAATCTGTATAAATAACCAAAATTATCTCTCCTTCATAAATGTTTGAGGATGAAGTTACCTAAAAATTGATTAATTAAAAATTAAAAAAATTGAAACAAATTGAAAGTAAAATAATATAATTACCTTAGTAGATTTTTCTTCCTAACAAGTTGATAATAAGCATTTTTCTATTTTTTTATTGAAGACATTCTGTCTAAGATTATCTGAAGAAATATTATTTAAAATTATAATATACTTTGTTAGAAGATTTCATTAAAGCATTTGTCACATTATCCACTCTCCTGAATATTTAATTTCAGGTCTAGTGTTTGTAGGGTATAAATAAATTGTGAAAGATATTTATAGTATAATAATTTTTCTAAAATAAACCAATGATCCATCACCACCACTATTATTTGTAAAACCTGCAGATTACAATAATCCTTTTGTTCAATAATCAAACTCCTTTCAGAACTATTATTATTAAAATACAATTGATTTGGGAAATTTCAAAAATAAATATTTAAATCAATTTAACAGTAGGCGTAACTGCCATGTATTAGCGCAGCTTTTAATATTAATCAGGTTTTAAAAAAATCAAATTCAAAAGTATTAATTTAACTGTCAGATTAATTTTTAAATGTACAGTATAGGGCCAGGAAAATGTACAATTTGTAAACTGTAAAATTTAATTGAATTATTATTAATTATTTTAATATTAAAAATCACTAAAATGTACAGTGTACAGTTAGTAAATATATGTGGAGGGAGACTGTACAAATAGGTAAGTGATTTAATTATTATTATTTATTAAATATCTGTTATAAGTATATAGTTTAATGTACTTCATATGAATGGCATCTGTCTCACCCCTACTTCTCTTCTCAATCAGTTCTTCTCTTTGACTTCTGCTTCATCCATGGCTGCTGTATCATCAGTGTGCACCGACTCAGGATCTATCTCGCCATCCATTACCAATCTGTCGTAGATGTATTGAGCAAAGCTCTCCTCCTTGAAAGGGAATTAATCTGCTGTGTTTACCATTATATTTGTGAATTCTGAGCACAGTATTCTAGTCTTAAATGGCTTCTATTCAAGGGGAGGTATTCTACTAAAGGGATCTTGGTTGGAGATCACCAGGACCTGTGCTCCTTTATAGCGGGTTTCTGCATTGCAATGCTTGAGAGTATAAAAAAACAAACTCCTTCGCTGAACCATATTTGTAAGTGCTAGATATTTAATAAATAATAATAATTAAATCACTTACCTATTTGTACAGTCTACCTCCACATATATTTACAAACTGTACACTGTACATTTTAATGATTTTTAATATTAAAATAATTAATAATAATTCAATTAAATTTTACAGTATACAAATTGTACTTTTTCCTGGCCCTATACTGTACATTTCAAAATTAATCTGACAGTTAAATTAATACTTTTGAATTTGATCTTTTTAAAACCTGATTAATATTAAAAGCTGCGCTAATACATGGCAGTTACGCCTACTGTTAAATTGATTTAAATATTTATTTTTGAAATTTCCCAAATCAATTGTATTTTAATAATATCCTTTGGGCTAAAATTATTCCACTCAAGGGATTATCTAGAATCAACCTTACCATTATGATAAAAACCAATACTGTTATCCTCAGCATTACTCAGTAAATCAATCATAAATTTTAAAACTTGTTTAAAATTTGATTAAATCTCTGGAATCACTAACTCAACTCTTAACAGTTTAGATTTATCAATGGGACACAAAATTTAACTTGATACGGGAATGGCAATAAATTAATCATCTAAGAACTAGAAATCAAATGAAAATTAAATTAAAAAACATCACTCAAAACTCAAGAAAATAAAACACAAGCCAAATAGTTTTAAATTCATAAATCTAAAAAGATACTGGAAAAGATTATCTGAGAATTTTGACCTTACTGATGATTAAATTAAAGATTTACAGTTTGAGTTTAATAACTATGGAGATTATAAAAATGGTACAAGAAATGCATGAAGAAAATTAACATCGCAGTTGACAGCAATGATTTCCAAGATTCAGGATAAATTAATTAGCTTGAGACTTTGAACAAAAGATAAATGTTTTCAATTAATATATAATAATAAATCAATGAATGTAAACCACCCAATTAATGCTCAATTTAATCATAATTTGAAGATAATCAGCACCTGAATCTATTTGCACAAATTTATCTTGTTAGAAGATTATAGAAAAAATCACCAAGGAGAAAGAGAGGCAATGTAGACAGTTGAGTTAAAGAATCCAAATAGTTGAGTAAGAAAGAGATGAATTGATTGAGAAATGTAAGGAGTTAGAGCTACATATTTTAGATATCTTTTCAGAAACAATTAAGCATAATGAATCAAGAATAAAAAGACTTCAAGAAGATGATTCGAGTGATGATAAAATGAAATATTAAAATAAAAATAATAGCAAAACCAAAATGGATGATGAATATTTGTTAAAGCGCAATCTTAACAAAGAGATCAGTAAAAGAAATAGTTCAGGATCTAAGAAATAATGTTAAGAAAAGGCATAAAATGAAATTCTTTGACTGGGGAATGAGACAAACTATGGGCGATCCAATATCTTATTAAGGATCAATTCTAGATAGCAAGTTGTGGGAGCAAGGGATTAATGATGGAAAAAGAGGATTAATTAGAAATTTATTTGATTTAATCATAGCTGACGTTAGGACAGTACAGAAATTAATCTTAATTACAAAACACTTTTAGATTCACAATTCATGAGCAAAATACCTATAAAAAAACTTTAGAACAATGGTTATTTATTTATGTGGATTACTAAAAAAAAGCTAGAGGTGGCCTTCAATACTTGAAAAGGACTGGTTATGAATGAATTGAGTTAATTACATTAGTCAAGATAAGAAAAGAAAATCTTTTAAGTGAAAATATGGGATTCTATTCAAAACTTTCACTGAGTTCTGTTTGGTAGCAAGGAAGAAAGGCTCTTTTGCAGAGTTATAAAAAAAGAACAAAGACTCATAAAGCACCAAATATTAAAGTTAAAAGGGTATCTGAAGCCTCAAGAAAATCAGAACAGGTTTATCAATTCATAGAGTAACTTTGCCCCAATTGAAAATATTAAGATATTCTTGGAAAAGAACAAAATCGAAGACTAAAATGAATGACAATTAGATATGAGTCTAACACAAGAAAGAAGCTTAAAGATAAGAAAGCAAGAGAAAGGCTTCACTAAGCGAATCTTAAAAAAGAATTAATCTTCAAAAGCTAATTATATAATGACTTTTCATTATTTTAATACTAATAAATAAAATAATTTAATTAAGATTCTCCTATACTTGTTCTTATTTGAAGAAAGAGGTTATAGAAACGCAAGAAGCTTTGCAGAGGAGGGACTTTCGAAACATTTGAAAACACACACGGAAAGACATTTCGACATGTACACCGTCCATATTCATCAATTGACTCCTTCAATTTACATAATTTAATAGTGGCTACAAATAAGAAATTGATACCTATTATTCAATGCAAAATTTCATTTATTTTCCAAAATATCTCCTTGTGATTAAATTGATGCAATAAAAACCCCAAAGCCCATTTAGTATTTTTATTTATTTTTTGATTGATAAAAGTTTACTATTAGTTTATACTCTATTAGAATCTATATTGAAGTTTAATGTTTAAATATTATGTATATTAGTTTTGGCCATTGTTGTCAGCGCTTGCATTTTTAAGTCACCATTCGCTACCTGACGTAACCATTCGACACATGACGTCACAGCTCTCAAATGACGACAGGACATGCCACGTGACGTCAGGATAAAAGATATGAAGTCAGGACTCGCTACATGATGTCATGACTTTGTTAAAGATTTTTATAATATGAAAATATACTTAGAATTAAAATTATGATTTTTATTAATTAACCAGAAAAAGGCTATTAAAATTTTTAGTATTAATATCAAATTTGAAAAAAATAGAAATTTCTTAAGAACTATTAAAGAAATCTTTTGCTATTTTTTATGTAAATAATAAAATATTATATATAAGGATTATATTATTTAACGATCACATTAAACAAATATTTTGATTACCTATTCTTACGATTTTTAATTGTATTTTGATTAAGTCTTAGTGTTGCAAATTATTTGGTATATACAATATTATTTTGAAAACCCCAAATATTTTAATCCAAAATATATTCTTATTTGTTAAAAACTAATTTTATTTAAATAAATATAACAAAAAAGATTGGAAATATTTTGATATCATCCCTGGAAATCACTTCTCATAAGAGATGATGGAATTGATATTAAAGCAGATGGAGGAATTTAATTCAATTAAAATATACTGGAAATCATGATTATGCCACCAATAGTAGTGAATTACAAAGGGATACAAAGCCTGAAGAAAATCATTGGGTCTTACGACAATGGCAAGTACAGGAGAGTCATAAAAGCGGTGGAAGGAGTAGTTATTCCTACAAGCTGCTTGAGTAATTTGGAGAATAGCAAAAACTGGGGGATTCTGAAAATCGAGAAAGGAACTTAGAATCTGGAAATCCATGACACAAGGAAATCAATAGGAAGCTTGGCTCTCATACAAAAGCATTTAGGCAAGTTAAGTGAACTTCTAGAAGATACTGTTGGAAAGGAGTTCAAAATCAACAAATTAAATAGTTTGGCAAACACGAACAATATGAAAGATCCGGAAGACTGCGGGATTATGGCGATTCTAATATCTAGCCACCTAGCTATGGAATTGCAGGATGAACCAGTATTTCAAATCTTCGTTAAAGACTGGATAAATATGTAAAGATACTTCATGATGACCTGGAAGTGGGATTCATGAAGATGGAGATCGGTAGATCAGGAATTGCACTGAGTGACTAAGAGATGGCGAGAGAAACCGAGAAAAAGAACAACAAAATATGGGAGCTTGCTAACGAAGGATTGGGGTTAGAGACCTACATATTCAACTCCTAGATTGACCAATGGGACGAAGTAGTAATGAGGGAAGACCTAAGAGGATAAATAGAGAGGGAGCTAGTAGCAAGCGAAGGTATATTCAGTGAGTTAATGGACGAATTCCCGGAATTAGAGGGACTTCTCTTTGGCAATGAGGTGGAGCACCAGCGAGAAAAGAGGGAAAAGAAGGCAGTCAACATGAGCACTGATGAAAACAAGAATAACAGCCTAGAAGGAGCAGAGAAACAATCAAGAGTAATAGATGACTAGGAGGGAAGTGAATAGGTGAATCAAGTATAAGAAATGAATAAGATATAATGAATTGCGGGGAACCGCAACTCTCCACGGTCAAATAAAAACAGATTTCACTATATTATACTTTGGGTAATTTATCGCACCTGATATTCAAATTATATTTAATTTTACCTTCAAGTATTTTACTACTACTACTAAGTATAACAAAAATGATCTTTTAATAATATGATAATTAAATCCATATTTTTATAAGAATATAAAAACCCCTCCAAAAGTTAGATAACTCTTGAATTTATCAAATTTCTACATATTAATATTTAAGGTTTTAATGAAAATTTAAGGATTTAGTAAAACTAAAGCCTTTTGTAAATACAAATCTTTCGTAACAACTTTTTTTATAATTGCTCATTAAATCTTAATGTACTTTGAATAAGAACTATTTTCTATGTTATTTGACATGATTAGAAAAATTTAGCATAAATTAAAGTAACTTAAATTTAGATTTAATCTTTAATTATCTATTAAATATTAATACTTACATATTAAAATTTATGAAATTCAACATTTAATAAAATATATGGAGATCTACAATTAAATACTTATAAATCCAATATTAAATTACAATTTAATATTGGATTTCTCAATTAACAAAACAAACATATAATATTTGATATTAGTTAGTTGCAATGTCTAATACAATAATAAAAATATATTATTGCTTAAGTATTACAAATATAATTTTTTAAAAAATTTTAATAAGTTTGAGTTTTATGTCCCAAGCCATTGTTATTTTGTTCTTTAGATATTTTTATTTTTTTCAAATTTGATATTAATACTAATTAATCTAATAGCCTTTTTCTGGATTTTTATTAAAAATCATTATTTTAATTCTTAGAATATTTTCATATTATAAAAATCTTTAGCAAAATTATGTCATCATGTAGCGAGTCCTGACGACATATGAGAGCTGTGAAGTCATGTGTCGAATAGTGACGTCAGGTAGCGAATGGTGAGGTCAGGTAGCAAGCGCTGACGTCAACATCCTTAGTCTTTATTATAGGTGCTTTATTTTTTTTATTCACTCAAACAATACTTTTCCATCATGAGGCAACTTTCTAAATTTTATTTTTTCTTTCAAGATAACAATTTATTCTATTGTTTGCTCTGCTCTATGGTTAGGCTTAATTATTATCTACACAGCCATATTTTTCATTTTACCTTTTATCTTATTCTCGTTTGAATATTGCTGTATTCTCTGCTTTAAATCTTTCTTTTTTTACACCTATAATAATCATTTCTTGACATATCGCATTCAGCAATAATTGCTGCTAGAGCCCATATATCCTACTTATTATCACTATCTCTCCAGTCCTCCCTTTCTGGAAAGTATCCAGGATTACCATAAACGTTGCCAAGTCCTGAAGCTTCAACTCTTTATGATCTATTGAAATCAATTATTACTACTTTGATAGGTCAAAAATCAAGCATAATATTCTCTTGCTTCAAGTCTCTATGGACATATCCTAAAGTGTGCAGCTCTTCAATGCCTTTGCAAACATTAGTAAGAATAAGGGCTAGCTACTTTGGAAGCCTTTATTCCTATATGTAGTCTCTTAAAGTCATTTAATATAGAGATAGACGAAAAGCAACATGATCTTTAGCAAGTATTATTTCATCGAGCTTAATTAATTAATCTGCACTGTCTATTCCTTGCTTTATTAAGAGCTTAGTACTCATTGGAAATTCTATTTGATACTTTTTATCGCATTTAAAGTAGTTGAATGGATAAATCTTGTATGCGAACTGCTTATCAGTTATGACCTTTTTCTCAAACTTGTCCTCAAGTATAAGATAACTTTCTTTACATTCTTTAAGGTCAATTACATTTAAAATTGGAAGCTTTAGTGCTTGTATCTTCAGAAAGATTTTAACTATCTCAGAAGCTGGAAGGTTTCTCACTGCTTTAATAAGCTTATTTTCTTTCTTAACTCTTTGTTCCAAGGATTCTGAAGGGTCACTTGGCTTTCTTTTTTGAAGGAAGACTTCACCAGTCTCAGGATCTTTGACTTCAAACCTCTTGCCATGATGGTTTTATAGGTGAACTTTTAAATCACTTGAATGGTTATATTTCTTATTACAATAAGGGCAAAAATATTTTCCATCTTTCTTATCATGCTTAAGATTGAGCTTTGGCTTGTTTGAATGTGACTCTAAGATATGACGCTTAAAAGCAGATTTAAAAATGAAGTTTTTCTCACACTCTTAACATAAATGTAATGCTTTAATTTCTTTTTTCTCTTCCTCTTCTTCAACCATTTTTATTGGCACTTCGCATTGAATTTCTTAGCTCTGCATTTCTACTTAACAACTGAATTGTTATTCAAATTCTGATACCTAAGGTTAGAGAATTTAAGGTTCGTACTAGGTAATGACATCGCAAGTCTCAATTTTCTTTTAATTCATGAAAGAAAGTTTTTGCAGGCTAATGCCAAGCAATGCCGCTTTTCTTAGTAAGTTGCCCCTCATTTTATAAATACTATTAATAATTATATAAGCTATTTAAATATGCCTTAATACACAAGTAAGAGCATGTCCTCAAAGATTTAGAGAGATTTAATGGGAAGAGAGTGCGACATTAGTTTTATATTTTTATAATTATGAGATAATTTATTTACTATTTCATTCATTTTATTCATTAAAATCTGTTCTTGTAAATTTAGGAGGGTTAGTTTGAAAATTTAATTTTTTTAATGTACCACCTAATACGTTTTTGAACTTTAATTTAACCTCCTAATTAAGTTCTAAATATATTAGGAGCACCACCTAATTAAATTAATTATTATTAGGTGCAATTAAATGGAGCAAGTTTAATAAAAATGGAAGTTAAACTTTGAATATTTGAGATAGTTCCTCAATCTTTCTCTTACTATCTTATTTAGGTTGACCTCCAGGTGGATCTCTCTATTTAGTAATAAAATATTAGTAATTTAAGAATGGATATCCATATTTTTAAATTTCTTTAACATTTATAGAAAGTGGAATCAAGATGGAATCTATGATTGATGCAATGAAAAGAATTCAATCTCAAAATTTGATAGAAAAATTTCGAAGTAAGGAGGACCTCTATAGATATTTAGTATATCAAGGTAAGCTTTTATCAATTACTAATATATTAACCATAGTTTGATTGCTTTTGCCAACTCAGGAAGGAACAAAATATCATTCTTAAAGGCATTGCTAAGTGAAGAGAAAAATGCTTTTAAGACCAATGAAATAAAGATGATTGAGACACCTAACTACCCTGAAATATCTGTAACAAATCATTATAATGATACTATGAGTGATCCAGATGTTGCTCTCTACCTTCCATAAAAGCTGCAACTCTCTAATAAGTTGCCAGAGAGAAACTTCTTCTTTGGCGTCCTTGGAACTCTGAAACCTGAGTACTTAAATGAAGTAATTTAAGAAGCTCACAAGAAACGTTACAGTATCTCTCCTGAAGAAAAAGAGAAGCAAGGTATTAAAATAAGTGACACCTGGCTCTAGGAACAGCAGAAGTATCCATTCATCTCTAGTAAGTTTAGTCTTCTATTTTTATAGAAAAACCTGGAACTGCTATTTACTTGATGAAAGAGCGCATCAAATTAAACAGAGAGAGAAAGTCTCAAGTAAAGCATGAATTGAGTAAGAGACTCTTCAAAGATTTCTAAAAGCTAGACGAGATAAACATAGATGCAGGGGCTGGCACTTAAAGAAGAAACATGGCCCAAGCAAGCCTTAAGAGGAAGAAAAGAAAGAGAAGCCAAATCCCTTTACGGGCAAATTTAATATGTGAACTTATTCATTCGCTTAAATCTAAAACTTATTTATAAACACAAAATCTCCCTTCTCTTGCACATACTTTAGCTTTATCATCGCTGACTCTCTTAGCAGCACTCTTAATAAAATCTACTGTATCTATCTTCAAGTCGTGCATCAAGTGATAGAGCAGCAATTTCTTATAATGACCTTTCAATAACCCCCAATATAATTCAATTCCATTGAACTAAGGGCTGTAAGGAACATTAAATACAGGTGTTATATTTAGCCTTTCATATTCTTTCCTTGAGTCTTTAGTTTTATGAACTGACAAGTTATCAACGTATAGAATAATCTCTTAGTAAGCGTAGTTATCAATGAATTATTGCAAGAACTTTATTTATTTTTCAGTCTATATAGAACGAGTGTGAATAACATAAGTCTCGATGCCACTATCTTCACTTATTCCCCCAAGAATATCATGAGTTTAAACCTTAACCTTTTAATCCTATACTTCTATATTACTATACCTCTTGTACCAAGACCTTGATATAAAGGTATTGAATGTAAATACAGCTTCATCAGCATGTATAAACTTTATATTATCCTCTTAAGACCTCTGAATTTAATCGAATATATAATTTAAATTAGTTTTATAAAATGTAACATTAAAGTCAATCACTCTCTTAATGCGATTGACTGTCTTGTAAGATATTCCGTTCTTTTTATATATGTTAGCTATCGATTAAGTAGATATGTGAAGCTCAGGAAATTGGCGATGAAACATCACAGCCCTCTAGGCTAGAGAGAAATGAGCCAAGTATTTAAGAGTCTTATAATTAATAAGATAGTCAATATGATGCTGCTAAAGTTTTAAGGGTCTCTTAGGCTTAGAATTAAGATGCTATCTCTTTAAATTCAATGCTAATAGACAGTGAGACTTCACAGTTGCTGGAGATTTATGGAGTAGCTTTGCTATAGATGTATAATACAGAACAGGCTTAAGTTATTCACTATAATCATAACATCCATAACGTAGCTTAAACAATAAATCTATATACTCATTGTCATAAACTGACCCAAACCTCGCATATACTCACTTAAATTACTAATATTTAAACATTAAACCCCTTCATAAACCCTATTAAAACCTTAATAAAGTATGCACTAATAGTCTACTTTTATCAATCAAAAACTTAATCAAACTACTGAAAGGGTTTTGGGGTTTTGAATGAACAAATGAAAAGGGTTGAGGCTCAGGAAATGATCTCAAGATTCAGAAGCAAGGAGGATCTCTATCGATACCTTACTTAGCATGATAAAATAAATTGATGTTAATCAACGATGTATACAGTTGGTCTATTCCTTCCAACGATGGAAGGTACTAAAATTTCATTTATCAAAATTTTAATCAATAAGTGAATTGTAGAAATATATATAGCTCATGAATCATGCATATATGAAAAATAAAATCATGTATAAAGTTAAAAACTAGAGTAATGACAAATTCTAATTGCAGGTAAAAATGAATAAAATTAGTTTTATATATGATTACTTATAACTATTAATTATTCTAATATTTTCATTATTTGATCATTAGTAGTGATATTTAGTTTATAATCAAAGTTAAAATAAGAAAGCTTTAAGATGATTAGTTATAAGATAAGTAATTTTTTAAAAAATTGAAAGTTAATTTTCAATAATTTCTATTCTTCTTATTATTCTGATCTTGAATCATGAATTATCGAACTTATATATAGTTAAGACATTTTAATCAAAAATAAGAATTTTTAAATTTATGATGATCAGAATTAATAGAAATGCACTTTCATTTTTAATATTACTAAAATACATTTGAATTGGAAAATTTGAAAAAATAAAAATATAACTGTAGATATATATAATTACAACTGCCACTAATTAGGAGTATTACTAAATCAAATTTGATCTAAGAAACTTTAAATTAAATTTAATTATGACCAAAATTAATAATTATTAAATATATATATTTTGTGTGCAAAAGTGCAAAGTGTGCAAAAATATAATAGTACAACTGGGGTATGGGGTGTGTGCACATATTTCGCATTAATATATATTTATATTTATTTTAATTATATAAAATGGAGTTTGAATCAGTTGAATAATTAAATCAATGAATAACTCTTGGCTTAAATAGCAAAGCAAGTTTAGTAATACTAAAAAATGTCAAAATCAAAAAAGTATAACTACAGACTTGATTTCTTTCTCAAGATCACAGGCCCTGTAAATATGAACATAATCGAAGAAGTACATAAGAAGCTGTAAGCAAACTAGCCAATTTTCGCCGAAGTCAACGTATTTGAAGATAAAACTACAAAAAATACATTCTTTCACATAAAGGTGTCGCGAGACTCTGTTGGAATAAACAGAGAATATTTTAAAATGAAGAAGAGAGGAGGATGCTAATTATTTCAGAAATTGGGCCTCTAAATGTCAGACTTGAGTATTAAAACATCACAAGAGTTCTTCCTATTTCAGCAAGGATTGATGCATAAGTACGGGAATGCTTAGGATATGCAATTGGAGTATGGTAAGATAGCGGCAAGAGCAACTCTTGAGGACTTAAAGCAGATTCCACAGAAAAGAAACTCAAAATACTACTTGAAAGAATTCACAGCTGAAAACATCGCGAACGGTTCTATGACAATGAAGCAATATCTATACAGGAATTTGAATGACCCCGATGCCGTCGCTCACATTTGCCAGGAATAATAGAGATTTAGCAATACGCATAAGATATTGAAGCAGATGGGTGTTGTGAATAAAATCGAAATCTCGACAAGACAGCAACTTGAGGATTTTGTCATTAAAAACAAACATGCATACGACGGGTCTGCCAAATTAACAGATACAGCACTAAAAGAGCTTGGATACTATGATGTAGCTGAAGCCCTTTACTAGGTATTAATCAAACGAGAAGACAAAAAGATTCACTGCGTTTGGCTTTAAGGGGCGGCTAACACCGGCAAAAGCACAATTCTAAGAATGATTGATGAAATATTTATCTGCGACGAGCTAGTCATTGGTTAATTTAGGTTTCATGTCTAGGCAAGAACATTGGAAAAGGAACCTCAGGTCCTCTTGGTTGACGAGATGAATATTGAGAGATACTTCCATAGGTACAACATCCCGGCAATGAAAAAGCTATTGGAAGGCAAAGGGTATGCGGTGGACGTCAAGTTTGAGGAGACGTCGGTGCAATTCTAAGGCTGTTTCACGATCATCACAACCAACGAGCTCCCGTGGAGCAGAATGACTGCTGAGGAGAGAGATTGTTTTGAGAGGAGATGCATCTTCGTGACTCCAAAGGTGGAGGGGAAGTCAGACAAGCTCGCCTTTCCTTTCAATGCAGTGTAATTGGCAAACTACCTCTTTCAGAAATCAGATGATGATACAGTTTCTAGCGAAGATGAACAGAAAGAGATGAATCAAAAAGGCCAAGACAAGGAGAGATTGAGCACTAGAGACACCGCAGCAGAAGGAAAATGAAGGAATGCCATTTTATATAATTAAAATAAATATAAATATATATTAATGCGAAATATGTGCACACACCCCATACCCCAGTTGTACTATTATATTTTTGCACACTTTGCACTTTTGCATACTAAATATATATATTTAATAATTATTAATTTTGGTCATAATTAAATTTAATTTAAAGTTTCTTAGATCAAATTTGATTTAGTAATACTCCTAATTAGTGGCAGTTGTAATTATATATATATCTACAGTTATATTTTTATTTTTTCAAATTTTCCAATTCAAATGTATTTTAGTAATAATCAAGCTAGCATTTTTATTTATAGATAATTAGATTAATATGATTGAACATATATAAATAAACTTATACAACAATTTTAAACTTATCAGTGAAAAACATGTTTCACTAAAGTGGTGCAAAAGTAGAAAAAAATTTGTTAATTTTGCCCACTTTTACTAACTTTAAATTACAATCAATTAAGAATCAATATTTGATTATAAAATTTATGAAAAATAAATGAATAATGTAGTTCATTAATAATAATAATAATAATAATAATTAGATCACATTGAAGTCTCTGGGGACCCCCGATCTGGTATATGTCTACTATATATAAGGGACAAGCCCTTTTAATGGTTAGGACTCTAGTTTGAAACAAGAAAATTCTTCTTTCTTTAGACAGTAGGGTGTCTTTCCAACTGTGCCTGTTCTTCACTTTCTTTTTTTCTTCTTGATGAATTTTGTTTTCATGTGTTTTATTGTCTATTCATCTTTTGGGGTATTCTTACTTGCCATTCTTGAATCTTGAGGTTTTCCAAATCTTTGCTCAATTTCTAGAAGTTTCTGAGTCTTTGCACATTTCTTAGAGTACAACTAATTTTCTATTCTTGTGTTTTGTACTCTTTCTCTATTTTATTTCCGGTATTTCCAAGTTTATTTTAATATTAATTTTGAGATTGTTATTCAATCATTAAGTCTATTAAGAAAATTTCCTTATTAATATTTATATCTTTGATTCTGATCAGGTTGGGGGTTTTTTCCTAATTTCTGATGTCAACAGAAAAGTTTTCTGATATTTTTATCAAGTATGGTGACGCTTTAGATGATACTCCTGATTTGTCATTGGTGAGTTCATTCTGTGTCTGGAGTTTAGAATGTTCCTTTATAGGAACTTCTTGTACTGTTTGGGGGACCTATGATGTATTTTGAATTTGGTCAAAAAATTTTTCTTATTTAAGTTAGGTCTCTTTGGTTTCCTTATTTAGTACCTTAAGTGCGTCATGACCTTAAATTCTAATTTATTCCTATTTAGTACTAGAACCTTGATTAAATAGGTTGTATTAGAAGATGGGGTTTTGTTGAGGTGGTCTCTGGGTTTTATGGATATTGAATTGTTAAGTTAATGAGCAATTTTGTTTAAATAGATCAATCCAAGTCGGAGATGTTTAACTTAGCTATGAAGTTGGTTTACCCCAGATATCCAAGGTTGGTTGTTTGGTATTTGAGCTATTAAATAAGTTTACTTAGTTTTATGAATTAGGTAAACTATTGAATAAGTTACTACCTTGGGTGCCTGAATGAGAGTCTTAGTTATATAGTATACTATTAAAATCACTATTAAATGGTGGAGATTGACTATGGGTATGGTCGATCGAAGCTTGACTCTTCTTTGTGCTTGCTTATTCCGAAATCTAATGAAAGAGCTGACTGGATTGTGAAATTTTGGGACTGTTGGCTCCTTGTTCTTTGAGCTTTTTTTTCTGATTTTTGCCTCTACCTCTTCTTTAAATCTCGTTGAAAAGTAATCTGTTATACTTGGCTCATCTATTGCTAGTGCTAGGAGATTGGCTTGGTGGTTATTGAGGTTTATACTCAGAAGTCCCTGGATAGCAAAATCTGCTAATCTTTCTTATTGCTTCTCGTTGAAATAAGCAATAAGGTCTACTCCATCTATCTATTCGGTGTGTGGAGGAGAACAGGCATTTTGGTCGACTTATTGAACTTCCTACTTGTGTGGATTAACTGGATCATGGGTGATCCTATTACTTGGCTTAGAGTTCCACATTCGGAGAGGCGCGACCTATTTATTAACATTTTTGTAGTTCATTAATTTATTTCTACAATTTTAATATTCAAAATGGTTTTGATCATTCTTAAAAGCAATACTCTGCGGGGAGAAGAAAGCTTTTAAAAACAAAGAAATCAAACTGATTGAAATACCTAAATACACAGAAATTTCAGTCACAAATCTCTACGAGAATGCAATGAAAGATGAGGATGTGGTTATTTACCTTCCTAGCAAGAAGTAACTCTCAAATAAGTTACCTGAAAGAAACTTCTTCTTTGGTGTTCTTGGTACAATAAAAGAGGATTATTTGAGAGAAATTATAGAAGAATTTCATAAGAAACGCTACTCTATTTCTCCTGAAGATTAAAAGAATCAAGGAATACTAATAAGCTAGATCTGGTTAGAAGAGCTTAAGAAGCATCCTTATTTTTCTAGTAAGCTTTGATTTATAACTTTATAGGGAAACCTGGAACTGGTATATATCTAATGAAAGTGAATGCAAAGGTTTACAGAGAGAGAAAGTCTCAAACCATTCATTAAGTTAGCAAGAGACTTTATAATGAAGTTTAAAAGCCTGATGAAATGAACATAGATGCTGGTGCTGGTACAAAGAGAGGAAACATGGGTCCTAGTAAAGCACCAGAGGAAGAAAAGAAAGAGAAGCCAAATCTATAATAAAGTTCGCTTGATATGTGAAGTAATTCATTCTTTTAAGTCTAACACTTATTAATAAACATTCATCTTCCTTTCCTTGCACATATCGTAGTCTAGTCTTTATCCACTCTCTTGCAACTACTCTGTATTAAATCTACTGTGTCAATTGGTAAATCATGAATAAGGTGATACAGTAAGAGTTTCTTGTAGTGAGTCTTAATCTAACTCCAATAGAATTCGATTTCATTAAACTGAGGACTGTAAGAAACGTTATTCACAGGAGTTATCTTTAACTCTTCATAAGCTTTCTTAGATTCCTTAGTCATATGAAGTGAGAAGTTATCAACAAACAGGATGATCTCTTGATCATTGCACTTATCTCTTAGCTTATGTAAAAACTCTATAAATTGCTCTCACTTAATAGAGCGAGGATGAATAACATAAGTTTCTAAGCCTGAATCTTCACTGATACCAGCCAAAATTGCGTGAGTGACAACCTTAACCTTTAAGTCATACACTTCTATATTATCGTACTTCTTTTACCAAGACTTATTATTAATAAAATATCTTTAAAATTAAAAGATTGTTTAAATTAATAAAGTACTGTAATTTATTTTGATTTTTTATTATTTCAATTAAAATGGAATAATTAACACTCAGATAAGTTCATAATCTCTCTTACATCTGTAGCTAATTGATGTTATTCAACATAAAGTAATTAAATTTTATAATTTCAATTGATTAAATATGGTTAATTTGCCTGTACTTAATTAACATAGCTAATCTAAAATATATTTTTCTCTAATTTTAAGATTTTAGAGTATTCAATGAGCGCACTCTAAATTACGATATAAAGACATAAATAAAATATAAATAGATAAATTCACATATAAATCACACTAATCATTACAAGTACTATATCTCCCATAAATAACAATTAATTTAGGAGTTTAAATAATAAATTAAATTGAAAATGTGCACAGATAATAATAAATGTTTGTAAAGCTCATTGTTTTCAAACGCTTCCTTAATAATCTCATTTATCTCTTTGTTTAATAGAATTAAATTTGCATAATGATAAATAATGGCAGTTATGTTAATCTTTAACTTTATTTTTTACTATTTCTTTTCTATTTTATCAATAATAAAGGTGTTGAACTTAAACACAGCTTCATCAGAGTGTATGAACTTGATGTTATTATCAATAGACTTCTGCATTTAATCATATTTATAGTTTAAATTATTACTATAAAATGGCAGAGTAAAGTCAATCACTATCTTCACTCTGATGACACTCTTGAAGGTGATACCATTCCTATAATAAATATTTGCGATAGTCTATGGTGAGATACGCATGTCAGGAAACTTGCGATAAAACATCACAGCTCGCAAGTCAAGTGGAAAATGTGTCCAATGCTTAAGAATCTTAGAATCGCAGAGATATTCAATATGCTACTAAGAGAACTTTTATTTTCTTACAGGATGTTATCAAGAACCAGAATTGAAATGCTAAACAGTTAGCAACCAATGATACCTTACAATCGAAGTACCCTTACACAATAGCTTTGCAATCGCACAATAATTCATCACTGGTTTGAGTTAGTCTATATTAATACTTGTACCATACCGAAGATTAAACAGAAAATTTAAATATTTCTCATCATAAATAGACCCCAAAAATCTCTAATTTCTATTTCTCATTTTGCACACTGGCCTAATTTCTCTACTAACCCTAATAAAACCCCAACTTTCCCCTACTAATCAAAGCACTTGTAATCTCACTAAAGGGTTTTGTGGTTTTTATTTCAATCATGTTCCTTGACACCATATTACCCTAGTTCAAGTATCTAAATGAAGAAATCAGAAAAATGGTCTTTGAGGTTTGAGCTTTTTACATTCTTCAAATGCTCTGTTCAATATTGTATTCTTACACAAATGCATAACTTCTGCCCATGTCAATCCACAACGAAGCGTTTAATTCATAGTGTCGCAACTAGTTTAATCTTTTAAATTTCCCTTGAAAACCTATGTATCTCTGCTTTATAAGCAGTTAAGTAATTTCATGGGCTAGAATGGTAAACAACATTTGATAGATGAAGGCAAAATATATAGATTATAAATCATGAAAATGAATTGAAGCTACTAAACAAACGAAAAGCAAGAGAATCTTCGAAAAAGTAGAGCTTGAACAAGTTAGTGAATATGAGCATGTGAGGAAATCACACATTCTTTTTTCATCCCAAATCATTAAGATTTTGATTTAAATTAATATAAAGATTCATTTTCTTTCCTAAATTAACCTTGACACTTCATTTTAAAGCTACCTTATATTGAAATACTTTTTTAATAAGAAAGTTTTTTATTATCATCAATATGCATACTTGGTATATCCCATCAACTATCTCTTTTGTGATGATAAATATTAGATTGAGTTAAAAAAATGAGTGCCATGTATTCACTTAAACAAAGTTTAAAGATTGAAGTTACTTAATCTAGCTAGAAGCCTTTTTTCTTGCCTAGGATCATGTCGCTTTTAGACTTTCACTCTATGGAATGACTTTCAGAGATTTTATTACTGATCAAACGAATCATAAGTAGCTTGCTTTGATTGCAACTTTAAACCTTACAAGGTATAAAAGAGTTAAATAAGTTAGGCTTTTTTTAAAGAGATTTAAAGCCTGAGATATCATGATAAACTACTAACATATAAAAGTGACAATTATTGACTTCAAACAGAGCATTAAGGGTGGAAGTATCAAGGCTAGAAATTGTTATGGGAACTGCAGCCTATTATCTTGAAAGAAAAGAATTGAGAGATGGAGACAATTAATGGGATGTGTGGGTTTTAGCTGCAATAATAATAGAGTGCGATATGCCTCGAAACGATTACTACACTACAAGGTGTGAGAAACATGCTAAGCAAAGAATCAAGTAATTTATAGACAAAACCAGAGTTTCTCAATCATTAAAATAAATGGCAAAATCAATAATATTAAAACCAAACTCTAGATCAGACATAATATTAGAGAAGATAGAGTTGTGGTTAAGTAAAATAAACTTCAGAATACTCCCAAATCCAAAAGTGCATTTTGAGTGACTAAATTAAATACATTTACAATATATTTCACATTAAATCCTATTAATAACACACACCCCTAACAAATTCCCTACAAATCAAAGCATTTATAAACCTCATTAAGGAGTATTGGGATTTTTAATGATTATGATCCGAAATCTCATTATGAAATATGGTTAAAAAGTATCAAATGAATCTAGGAATGAGTAAAAAGATAAGATATATTCTAAATATAAAGAATAATTAAGAATTTATGGCTATAGAAAAGCATCCTCTCCTCAAAATGAATACTTTTTATTGAGTAATTTGAAAGAGCTTTTGACGCTGAGTAATAGTAGCTAATAAACAAATCAATTATTTTTGAGCGATGGCCTCATCAAAGTTAAAAAATTTTATATAAAATCGTAATAAAATTGACAAAAATTTACAATATTTCTTAGAAATTTAATTTTCATAAAATTAGCATTCAAGTAAAATTTAGTTAAACTAAGCAATTATCTAATCTTATTTAATAAATAAAGTAATTTTAATTATAATTAAATAAAGTGATTACCAAATTAAAAAATTCATCTAAGTTTAATTATTTTTATTAGTAAAATAAGATCATATAATTGCTTAGTTTAACTAAATTTTACTTTAATGCTAATTTTATGAAAATTAAATTTCTAAAAAAAATTGTGAATTTTTGTCAATTATATTACGATTATATAATTTTTTAATTTTGATGAGGCCATCGCTCGAAAACAATTGCTATGCTTATTAGTTACTAATACTCAGCGTCAAAACTCTATCAAACTACACAATAAAAAGTATACATTTTGGGGATAGGATGCTTCTCTATAGCCGAATTTATTTACTCCATTTTACGATTAATTCCTATAAATCTAATTAAACACTACTCTATCTTGAAAGTAATAGAGTTTTAAAATATTTAAATTTTGTTAATTTTTTCTATGAAACTTATTTCAATTATATGAATGAATTGCAATATGGCACATACCTTTAAATATTTAAGTCTGAATAATGATATTCTTGACAAAATTAAATAATAAAACTATTGATAAAAACAACATTTAAATATTATATAACTTCATTCTATTTATTTATATTATTATAAATATGAGTAATTAATTAAATCTAAAAGCCTTATATATTTTTAAATAAATATAATATCGAGATTTAATGCATTTTAATTAGATTTAATTAAATATTATTTAGAAAGTTAATTGCTAGGTGAGGTACCAATCTCACTAAGGACTTTCTAATAGAGCGTTCTACTACACTAAGGCCTACTGAGAACATGTAGAGAATTGCTGGGCACAACGCATGAGGGACCAGTCTGCGGGGTTCAATCTGTCAGCTATTACATTACTCGAGTGGGCTGGATCCTAAGATTCCCCTGCATAGATGAGTCTATTGGCTTGAGTTCAGTTTCCTAGGTAATAGGGAGCAGAATGAAGGTACGCTTTGCCTTCAAAAAAGAGAAGACGAATTCCATTGAAGCCAACGATAAGGATTTTTCTCACATACTAGGTTAAGGTGCTGAAGTTACCACATCGAAAGAATAGGGATTATGTTTCCCAGCAGCGGTGGGATCGGTAAGCGTTTTTCTCCACGCCCTACTATCTAGTTGAATTCTAGAACTCTGTTTTTCAGATTATGCTGGCAACATCTCGATTGAGGAGGAGAATAGGTGATAGCGTAAGTAGTTTTTTCGGAGTTTTCTGCTTCTTGACTGCACGGCAACTCACAAACTCATTCAGATACGTCTACGTCATGACTAAGATTGATGGTTTAATTTTAGTATTAATTAGTGAACGATAAATTTATTTGATTAATATATCATTAACTACTACTTATTAGATTTTATTTGATTGATACTTATACAGTGTAAATAAATTGTTGATTATTAATAAATTATAACACATTTGTAAAAAAAATACACCATATTATATATATTTAATAAAAGTAAATTAATTTATATTTAAGCATATAGAAAGGGAAATATATTGAATAATTTTACCTTAAAAATGATTCACATTTATCGTTTAAGATTTAATAAGGAATTAAAATATAAAATATTTTTTGATTAATAATATCATTAGTAGTGTTGCGAAGAAGGTCATAGTATTCATGATGCTTTTTAAATAAAATAAAGTGAATTAGAAAATGAATTTAGAATAATAACAATAGTAATATTAGTAATAGCAATAGTAAATCTAACAAAAAAACGTTTCATCTTACTCTTCCTCCTCATCTTCATCGTCATCATCGAAAATCTTAAATTGTCTGTCCTTCTCACTGTGACTTCTTGAACACCCTCTTCGTTGACGTCCTCAGTCTGGCCAGGTGCAACCCCTGTAAAAATAAAATTTTAGATATGTTTTTTGTAACTTACATTAATGTTGAATGACACAGACCACTCTGATCAGACATTTTTTCAATTATTAATCTCTTTATTTAATTATTTAAAACAATTCACTTTATTCAAAAAATATCGTAATTAAATAGTCTAAATTTTAAGTTAGTTTATCTTTAATTAGATAAAAATATCTAATATATATATATATATAGTGTATTACATGCTGCTTAGATTTAAAATAATTATTCTTAATTTTTGA
The DNA here is from genome assembly GCA_000711775.1 of Oxytricha trifallax. Classification (NCBI taxonomy): domain Eukaryota; phylum Ciliophora; class Spirotrichea; order Sporadotrichida; family Oxytrichidae; genus Oxytricha; species Oxytricha trifallax. The sequence continues at coordinate 50,539 of ARYC01002321.1, forward strand.
AAAATTAGTATGTATGAATAATATAAAATGAGTAACGTGCCGATTTGATAAAAGAAATTTGAGAAATGGGAGTAATATAAAACTTTATAACAATTCACTTGGATTTAGTAATATTATAAGATAGGTTGATCTTTAATCATCAAACATTTTATAATATTATAAGAAATTAAAAGAAACTTAATATATTTTAACTTTAGTAATTAATTAAAGTAATTTTAAATTATTTTTGATTAATATTAAATTAAATTCATTAACATAGTGCACCCTCTGCCAAGAGCAAGAAAATCTCGATATCAAAAATATAAATAGTACTGAAGTTACTTTTCTAGTGATCACAGACATAAGTTCAAGAAAGGCTTCACTTTCAAATCCTTAGCTTTTTCTATATTAAAATCTTATAATCGGGTTTTTATAGGGATGCCGACGAGCTAAAAATTTCAAATCAATGAATATTTTCTCTCCTTCGATTAAGCTACATTTCGTGTATTTTAGAGAACTGAGAAGATAGGTTTAAAATTTAGGTAATTTATAAAATAAAAAAAATTCCTGAAGCAAAACTCATTATTCTATTTCACTCATCTGTTTAACGGATTATAAAATTAGATTATACTGGATTGGTCTTAAAAAATATTAATATAATAATATCAGGGATGTGAGGCATCTTTAGAGTAAAGAAATGATAATTTCAACACGCCCAGCAGATGCCGTACTATGACTCTTTCGATGACGGGGAGCAATACTAACATTTTTATTGAGATAGTAAATTTTTAAGTCGATTGATTATCCATAATTATAAAATCTTTATTTTGTTAGCCTTGATTTTTTAAATCTTAAATGTTTATTTGCCCTATTTTTGAGTAATTAATTTTAATTTAATAATTTTAATTTAATAATTTTTTTTGTTATTTTTTTATTCTTTTATTCAAAATTATCTTGCTTATTTTTCACATTATAACAAATTATTTATATTTATTACGTTAAATGTGTCTAAGTCAAAAGTTTTTTTTAAATTCAGTTAAAATCAAAGAATTTAACAAATTGTATAAATTAATAAATTTAGATGATATGAACTGATTTATTATAAATTTCCCTCCATATAAAATATTAATAATTTTTAAATTATGATGGAATGTTGAAAAATTTATGAGTAATAATAATCAAGAATCAAAGTAAATTGGAAAAGTCAAGGTCTTCAACTTTCATAATTATAATTTCTACTTTGTTTGATCATCTATCCCTATAAAATAGCTCTGTATACAAGCAGTTTCAATTGAAGTAAAAATCCTATAAGCCAATCAGAAAAGGTTTACGTTGACTAAAAAGTTAATCAAATATATTAAAGTATATCTGAATGAACTGAATCAACTTTAGTAGCTTAATCATGAGTTGAAATTGACTTAAAATTTATGAATTATTGGTTTTAATCATAACTCCAATAGGATAGTCTACTGAAAATAAAATATTTTTTTCTCACTAGACTACCCCATCTCTGAATAAATTATATGAACTTTGTTCATTATTTCAGTTGAAACTTATATAATATGGGATGTATCAATTAATTAAATATGAGTCTCATATTGGGTATAAATAAATGCACTTAATCATATTTAAGAAGTTTTAAATATAAACTTACAATATAGATAGAGATTTTATGTTAATCAAAGCAATATTTTGGTTTAACTTTTAATTAAAACGTTTGATAAATATATAAATGAACTAATAATGATATTTTCACTCAAACAATGATAAACATGAGAATATTTATATTTTAACAATTATTAGTAAATCTTTATTCGTTAAACGGATTTCCATTTTTTTTATAAATATAATTGTACATTTTAAATATTATCATTTTAAATTATATAGTTAATTTAACATTAATTAAATATTTATAAAAAAGTCTTTACTTTATATATAAATGGAAGTTAATATTTTTTGTTTAATAAATCTTAATAGTATCTATAAGTTATTTTTAAATTGAAGATGGGCTACATAAACAAATTAAAGTGATGAAGTCGACTCTCCAAGAAATCTAAAATAGGTAAAGTATTTTTAATTTGAGTTTTTTTTAAAATGAAAACTATGAATTATTACAATAATTGCACTTCCAATAATACAAAGTATTAATGTGAAGTTTATGTTTTTAGACAATATATTCACACATCTCAACTAGTATAAATTAATGCCAAATAAATACAAGGTAAATATAATATAATTCAATAATAGGGGTAGTAAACTGAGAAAAAATAATTTTTTTCTCAATAGGCTACCTCAATATGAGAATGATAAAAGTAACAATTATGTATGTAAGTTCAACTTTGAACATATTATTAATTTATCGAATTAATTAATTTGGCGAGTCCATTTCTAATATTTTTTAATTTCCTTAGTCTATCAATGTTCAAATATTCACAACAAAAATCCAATAATCAGTTTATACTGAATAAAAATTAATTAAGGGTAGTTTATTGAAAACTTTTGAGATAATTTTAATAGGATTTAATATTGTAATGTTTGCAAAAGTTCATGTCATTATAGTTATAATTAGCTATATTTCTAAACTCATCTTTAATACACTCCATCAATTTAATTATGAATTTTTTTATTATATAATAAGTTTATATTAGTACAGAATAGATGGCTATATCAACGACAATTATTAATTTATGCAATTTGTTAAATTCTACAATTTTAACTTATTATAATATTTGATTTAAAATTATTTTGTATTTTTATTTAATTCGAAGTATATCAAACTTAGCATATTCTTTTTATCTTTGAAAAGGATATTAATTTAATTAATTGGATTTTTAGTGATTAAAGTATTATTTAACGATAAACTTTAGCTTTATAAATATAAATATTTTCAAATTGAATATGAAAAGAAACATTTTGAAGATTTTTTAATTAATTGTAAAATTTATATTTATCCAAATAAATCTAATAAAGATTTGATAAAATATATGTTTAATATTTACAGTAAAAGAAAACATAAATTTATTGCAATTAAACATAAAACTGAATGAATTAATTTAACTGCATGTATTGCAATATTTCCTGATAATGAAATGCATGAAATATCTTAATACGATATAGCATTTAACACATTTTCTATTTGTAACTAAAATTTTATAATGCATGAGTTTTAAAAGGCAGAAGTTTAACATAGAAATTACAATTTCATAATAGATTCTTACATACCGCTGTAAGCCAGCTGCATGTTAATAGAAGAATAATTTTTTAGATGAAATCATAGAATAGACTTACTTTTTCTCAAAATGGCTTTTTCCAAAATAACTCATATATAATTATATCAAAAGCTCTCTATAATATCACTTTAACACCATTTTTTGTGAGGTAATAAATTAATATAATATTAGATTTTTTTGACCACAAAAACTTTTGGTTTAATTTAATTTTATTGCTTAATGCAACACAACATAAAAATAGTAAGGTTTCATTTAAAAATTCTTTAATCAATAGCAGTTGAAGCATTATGGGTAAATATATCGAGAAAGAAAAAAAATAGTAATATAACAATAGACATGAAATCTACAATTTTTAAGAAGCTGCAGTTGCCTTGAAGTCGTAGGAAATCATTAATAAAATATTTGTAATTTTGTTTTTAAGCTCCTAGTACCTATAATTTATAAATCGCATCAAGTTATTTGCGTTTGAATATTCCTAAAATTATCAGATATCTTTTAACTATGTCCATTGTGAGACTTCGAAAAATGATCTAAATTAACCCAATCCAACTGCATACTTAGGACATGATTAAAGAGTAGTCTAATAGTGATATTATTATATTTTTCGAATTTTAAAGAACCTTTTCCCTGCCTTGCCTCATAAGAAATTATAACATGTGTTAAATGGTTTTGATCACCAGATAAACCTCTTTTTAGAAAGGATATAAATAAAAATCAAAGATTTTTTGCTTGATAATAATATGTTTAATAAACTGTGAATTTAAAATTTTCACATAACTTCGACTAAAAGGTTCATTTTAACTGCCATTAATTAGAAAGCATCGTAAATGTAATTTGATTTAGATTATGACCAAAACTAATTAGATTATTAATTAATTAAATTGAGGGGGTCTAAGTCGGTACCACTTATAATCTTTTTTTATTTTCATTCAAAAATTTTAAATAATTTATACTATATTACAAATCTCAGCTAAGGATTCATCTGGTTTTTCTTTTTTCATTTTGACATGTCTTCTCGAAAGAGCCTCCATTAAAAAGTCATGTAAATTTTCATCACTTACTGTGCTATAAATATTTTTAATATATCTTTTAAGTTAAAACCATAAACTTTCAATTTAGTTTGTACCTCTAAAATTTCTTGGTCTTGTATTTCATTGTTGTTTTCATCTTCATCTTGCATTTCAATATCTTAACCTTATTTATTTTCTTCTTCTTAAAGTTCTTCATCATAATCTTCATCATTTTCTTGATCATCACTTCTTAATATTGTTGTTGCTATTATTGATTAAACATATTAAATTTGAATTCCTCATGGACATACCTTTTATTTTATAATCCTGCTTCTCTAAATGGCATATTTTAATAAGATCTAAAGCCATCATGATGAATAATTGAACCTATCTATGAATATTATTAAATTATTGCCCATAATATCTCTCTCGTTCTGTTCTAAACAATGAATACATTAGCTTTTTTTAATTGTCATCTATCATACCAAATACCCAGATTTATCTGTCAACTCTACTGCTATTTATTTATTGTTAAATTTAGCCTTCATCATATAGAAATTTTCAATGAATAAATAAACTTTCCTCCACTTCAATATCTCCATTAAGTATTTATTCTTCATTTTAAATGTGAAAAATTTCCATATATTTTGCTACTTATTTTCTCACATCTTATAAAATATTTTTTATTAGCTTTTGATTTAATTTGTAGCTAAATATACTTAGTAAGAGCTGAACTATATCCAATTGCAAAGTAATGAAAAACCAATAAATACCAAGTTGAAATTGACTGTTAATGCTTGTCAAATAAAAATATTTACTGAATTGTTTTTTTTTTCTTTCCTGCAAGATCCTTAACATTGGTATAAAAGTTCATCAGATGTATCGTTTCTTGATCTTAGTTTCATATCCAGTCAACATTCACTGCATTTCACACCTCTTTCAAGAATCCCAATATCTTAAAGTGCTTCAATTACATTTTTGATATCCTTTATAAATTGTAAAACATGAATAATTTGATCAGCGGTATTTACAATATCTTCATGTCTTTTTTATGTTACAATAAAATTTTTAATATAATTAAATTAAAAAATGCTATTATATAAAAATTAATTTAATTTTAAAATAAATATTTATTTTATTGAATGGAAATAAAAAAAATTTTAAGTGGTACTTACTCTGGATTTTGGTGTAAAAAAAAATTTTAATATGGTACCGACTTAGGTTTTCAAAAATTGAGTGGTACCGATTTTGACCACCCCCATTGAATACATAAATTATGTACGAGTGTGCAAAAATATATTGGGTTTGATTATCTGCACAAGTATTTATATAAATGTACTTAAATAATTATATACGCAGAAATTTCTCTCATATATAAAGATCCTCTGCTTCCGTCTCTCTATTGCTGATTCTGTTTTAGATTTGATCTCCAGTCTGTTTGTTACTTGAGTCTTCGCTCCATAGGCTTTCTTCTTCAGATCTGTTTAAAGGTAATTTGAAAATTGTACGGTTTCGAAAGGGAAAGTCAGCTTGCCTGATTTGCCTTCCTCTCTCGTCGTTACTGTGATGCACCTCCTTTCAAAGCGATCATTTTCCTCGGCAATTATTCTATTCCACGGGAGCTCGTTAGTCGTAATGATTGTGAAGCAGTTCTAATACAGTATTGATGTTTCCCCGAATTTCACATCCATTGCGTATCCCCTGCCCTCAAGGAACTTCTTCATTGCTGGAATGCTATGCTAGCTGAAAAATCTCTCAATGTTAATATCATCTATCAACAGTACCTGCGGCTCTTGGTGACCTTTAGGAATCCAATCTGCAGTTTTACTTCTTTTTTGTAGACATTTTTACTTTAATTATGTTTCAGTAGCTTAAATACATTAAAAAACCCTTCAGTTTGAAAATTCATATCTGAGAGGCATTTCTGCGTATATAATTATTTAAATACATTTATATAAATACTTGTGCTGATAATCATATTCAATATATTTTTGCACCACTTGTACACAATTTAAATATTTAATTAATTAATTATCTAATTAGTTTTGGTCATAATCTAAATCAAATTACATTTAAGATGCTTTCTAATTATTAATGGCAGTTATATTATATATATCTACAGTTATATTTTTATTTCAAATTTCCCAATTCAAATGTATTTTAGAATAATAATTTTAAATGGTTTTACTCTTGATTATTTTTAAATTGTATGTTTCTTGACAAGTTTGGAACTTATTATTTTGGTTTTTAATTACTATTCAATATTCTCCTTTCTTGAACTTAAATATTCTAATTTTTAAAAATGAATTTAATTCATTCATTCTTTTTTAAAATCTTTTCACTTAATGAATTATTTTATGTGGTTCATTTTTTTACATTTGAATTAGATATCATAAATCACATTTGCATTTTGTTCAATGCAATTTAAAAACAAATAATTATGATAATTATTATTATTATTCCTTTTAATAAACAACTTTTTATAATGGCGAATAATTTTCTGTTGCTTTTTTTTGTTCTTGTAAGTTATTTTAAAGATAACTGTATTGATCCTAGACATTAACCTCTTCATAAAAGGACAGTGTTATTAAAAAATATTCTGCCGCTTTTACTAGATTTATAAGTAGATTTTATTTGATTTTAAATCATAACTTTAATTATTAAGTATTTCTAGAAAAAACAAATTTATATAAAGTTATATTTTATAATATTTTTAACTAAGCAAGTTCTTTTATTGATATAAATTAAATACTACAGATAATTTAAGATTAAAATGGATTATTAATCTAGGTTAGTCATCAAGATATTCAATATGCTAAAAATTAAAAGTTAAAGAATAAAATAAAAGCAAGGGATAAGATCAATAAGCTTTACTTCTTGCAGATAAGTTATTAGTGATTAGTATGGCATGATGAAATCAATTTATAATCAATTAAATATAAAACACATAACCAATAAAAGACTCATTAGATATTAATATACATATATCGATATTTAAAATTATAAAACTTATGATGTGAAAAAAGTACTTAAGTTACGATTTAACAGTTATAAAGCTACACTAAAATGTTAAAATATTATATAAGCTTTTATTAAAAAGGATATATTTCATATTGTTATCGTAGTGAGGGAGGTCTCCAGATCTTATAATTATGTTAACACGAAAAGATCAAATTCTTTTGTCATTAATTGTCTGGTGTTTTAATGTCTTCATCAGATAATTGTTTGTTTAAGTTGATTGTGTTGGTAGCATCTTATGAAATCTTCTTCGTACATTATTGTCAATTTATCCATTTTCTTTTAGAAGTTAGGTTATCATAATGTGTTTCTCTTCTTCCACATGATTAGATAGTATGTTCAGTAAGTAATAGAGAGATTTTAGAATGATAGGTCTTGAATTTTGGTTAGACAAAATTGGAAAAAAATATAAATAAGAAATGAGTGTCCTTTTGGGTCATCATTAATGATTCTCATTCCAAGCGGAAAATATCGGCATTATTAAGACATTAGTTCGCAGCTAGAACACTTTTACTAGTGATTTAATTAGTGAAAATAGCATAATTATAGGTGAATAAATTAATCGAATCAACTTTGCACATGTTTGATTTTAATATTAAAATAAATATATATTTTTAGGTACTCTACGCAGATTTTTATGTATAAACCTGTTTTGCGGTAGAGTACCTTAATTATATTAATTAAAAAAAATAAATAAAATAAAATAAAGCATTACTTTTTACAGAAAATGCATTAAAAAATAATTAAATATTTTTATAAAATAAATATAGCAACTTGATACTAATTACAGTAGCTTTATTTCAAAAGATTTTACGTTTAATATATAAATTAATTATTTTTGTTTTTGTTTTATATATTACATTTTAATTTCATGCATTTTCTGTAAAAAGTAATGCTGTATTTTAATTTATTTATTTATTTAATTAATATAATTAAGGTACTCTACCGCAAAACAGGTTTATACATAAAAATCTGCGGTAGAGTACCTAAAAATATATATTTATTTTAATATTAAAATCAAACATGTGCAAAGTTGATTCGATTAATTTATTCACCTATAATTATGCTATTTTCACTAAATCTCTAAATTCTCATTTTCTACTACTTATAAGAGTTTCTTGTCATCTAATCTTCACCAGTAATTTAAATGTTTATAGCTTATTGATATTTTTAGTATGATTTTGTGAGAGGCTATAAGTGAAGATGTTCCATTCCTATTTTTGTAAGAAAATGAGTTCTTTTTATACCTTAACAGGCAGTATAAGTTATAGAATTTTTATCATGTTATTTATTTTTACATCTGACCAGTTTTAATCAGTCGCTAGTCCCATGAAGTTTTCAGCCTCCATTTATTTTTATTTTAAATGCTATATTTTATTTTAATCTGTTGACTTATCTAGAATTAAATAAGTTGTCAGTCGAGATACCACATAAGTTGATTGGTTGTTCAGGTTGCGGTCTTTTTCTAACATTTAGATAGAGTTTATAAATTTCTTTGAGATTTCAAACATTTTATCCTATTTCAAATTGTGGAGGTTTCGTTGATCTTTGTAAGAATGTTCATATATCTCAATAGTCTAGATCCTATCATCAATGTTAAGATATTATTAGCTAGTTGTTTTAGAGATAAGTATTGTATTAGGTTGAGAAGTATTTAATTTGCTTTTATATTTATCGTAGGTTTTTTATACCTACTTTGTGACATGTATTAATACTTGTTTAGTGTAAAATTCAATGCTTTTTAACACAGGCTAAAAATTGATCATATGTAAAAGGCTAATGTGCTGGCTGAAATATTGTCTTTACTAAGGAAAAGCATTCTATACAATCAATCTGTAGATCTAATAGCTCATCTATGTTAGACTTATAATTAATATTTGTCACTCTTTATTATTATTATTATTTAAGGCATTGCAGAAATTAATACTGGGGATTAAATCATCAAGATATATATGATCATTAGTGCTCTTTCTTTCCTTTTTCGATACGATTGGTGTCCTATATTAGAGACCGGGTTTTTGTTTTGGTTCCCCTCTGTTTTATATAAGTTTAAAGTCTCAAATAATATTCTTTTTAGGGTGAAATTGTATTTGAGCATTCCTTTGAAGAAATCATTGATTAAAGTTCTATGAAATCTTAAGGTCTAATTTAATTCATTTTTAACTGCATAATGTGAAGCTTATATTATTTACTTCATGGAGTTGCTTATCACTTGTTTAATTAATTAACTAAATATATTCCATTAGCTTGATATTCTATTAAATTGATATGTTAAGGAACCATATTATTTTTGATTTATTGTTACAATTTCAAAAAGGTTTCAGTACAATGTAAATATTAAAGAATACAATAAGTTGAAGTTAAAATATTATCATTTCGATGTAAAAAATTTTAATTATAAAAAACAATTTTTATTCATCTATTCAAGAAATAAATTATTGATTTTAAATTTATTTTTAGTTAAATATTACATCTTTTATTACAATCTATGTTGAATAGAGAGTCAAAATTTCTTACCTAACAATTAGAAGAAATAGTTTAGTTTAAATAAGCATAACTTTTAAATATTCGAAAGACATATACAATTATTGGTTTATATAACTTTTAGTTACTCTTTTTTTGTATCTCAGAATCATTGTTTAATCATAATATTAAAAAAGATATATGAAATTAGCTAAAAATATATAAATAATAAGTATTTCATGATATAATAGAATTCTGATTTTTAGAAAGTTAAAATAGAAAATTTAACTTTTGATTTGCTCGAGAATATTTAAAAAGGGAATTATATTTAATGCTTTTAATTTAAAATATTTGTAATACAATATAATTATTACGCATTTGTTTATTCCTTCATTCTATCTGCTTCATTTTAGTTTTTTTTTAATATAATTTAGATTTTAGTAATTGAATCAAGTAAGTTTGTTTATACTATAAAAAATGATGTATATAAAAGAGTGAGTATAAGGCAAATTTTTTAAATAGGGAACATTAATTAAATATTTAAGATTAACAAGATTAATTATAATCTATCATTAATAAATTAGAATAAACCAATATTCATATACCTCTCAAATTTAATCTTTAGTAATATTATAGTTTAATTGTAGACATTAAATTAGTAATTTCTATTAAAGTTTCAAATGGATTACACTTTCAATCCTTTCTAATAGCAAGACAAAGTTAAGGAAACAGGACACAATTGTAAATTTAATAGTTTTAATGCATAATTCTACAATAATATATTATTATTATTTATATTTAACTGTAAAATACTGGCTTTTATCTATTAATTATGCATAAATCATTAATCTTCGAAGTTTAGGAAGTAGGATTAGTTTAAATAATAAATCAAATGACCTAACAATACATTCATACTAAGAATGAAAAGTTTTTTGTCTAAAAAAATCACTATAAAAAAGAATATAAACAAAATATCAATCATGCTTGTTTAAAATGATTAACTTGAGATATAACTATTTAGCGCGATAAATATCTAAGACAACTTAATTTATTAATTTGACTAATAATTTTCATATACTACTTCAGCTAAAGGGTTTAAATGAGGATTAAAATGGGACGGATAATGTCATACACACATTTTAAAGTCATGCCATTTATTAAAGTTTGATATGTTTATAAATAAAGAAGAATAATTGAGAACATAGCAAGTTTTATTCACAAACTGAGATGAATTTATTAGGTATTAAATAAATATAAAAGAATGATCTTTAAATTTTATTATAAATCACTTTTTATTATATTTAATTTTTCATATTGGATAGCAATTCATTATTTGTACCTAAGAATAAAGGGGAAAAGAATCGAGTCAAAGAAGTCTTGAAATTGATTATGGGATTAAAATAGGAAAAATAAAGAGTGAGAAGAGAAGAAGAAAATGCAAGTTTTTTGATTAATTTTAAGAAGTGACGAATCAGAAAAAGCATTGCTAACTCATTAAGTAGAGTAGATTTAAAGTTATTAATTGGTGATATAATTATTTTCACCAAATATTAATGCAATTTCAATTTTATCATCACTAATATTATAATTTGTAAATCAATAACAATATTATGATTGCAGTGCATGAGGTTCAAATCACATCTTACCTGACAAGATGATAAAGCCAGTTTTATTAAGTAAAATAAACTAATTTACAATTATTAAGGCAACGACTATTACAGGGAAAAAGTAATTAGGCTTGATCTAATGTTCTTTTTATGTTAAATTATGAAGTTTCTCAAACAATTATACATATTTTTATTATGATAATTATTTATTTCTATTAAACTTATAAATGCATAAAAATTATGTTTAGATTTGACAATATATTATTTATATTAAATTAAATATATTCGTTAAGGTTCTTAAACTTTCAATTTTCTCCATAATATTTACTTTTATCTATAACTGTTTATCATATTTAAGAAATAATTAATATATCTTTGAACATAATCATTCTTCTTTTAATCTAATTTTAACATTTTAAATCTTTAAAATAATTAACATAAAATTTCTTTAAAAGAAATTCTAAAATTTTATCAAAAAATAGAAATATACTGACTATATTTTTACGCCATATCTTATTTTATTGACAGTAATTCCTATTATCATTAGAATAGTTAACAATGCTTTAACATAAAAAGTGAAGTAGAAGACTGCTGATTTTTTTAGAATTATTATTAATCATTCAGAGTAAATAATTCTAAAATTTTTGTCAGATAGATCAGTTTAATGCAATATATTTAAGTATAGGAATTTTTAAGAGATTATTTTACTTGATTTATATATTTATTACAATACATAGAGCTGAGCCTATTTGTTGACAGAAGATATTTTATGAAAAACCAAGGCAAATTATTGCTCATTATTGTAGGAATACAATTGATATGGGAAATGAATTAATAATTAATAAAATAAATAATTAAAATCATGGCAGTTAACTTTCTAGAAACCTAGAAAATAAGGTATTTGTTCGATAAATAATTCAAAAATAGCTGGACTTTACTATTGGCGTTACGTCTATATCGCATTCCTGGAGAGAGATATCTCGATATTAATTTTAGGTGAGTTGTTTAGTTAATTTTTATGTTCTAAAATCGAGATATCTCTCTCCAGGAATGCGATATGACGTAACGCCAATAGTAAAGTCCAGCTATTTTTGAATTATTTATCGAACAAATACCTTATTTTCTAGGTTTCTAGAAAGTTAACTGCCATGATTTTAATTATTTATTTTATTAATTATTAATTCATTTCCCATATCAATTGTATTCCTACAATAATACCTGATACAATACTATATTTAATATCAAATATGTTTGTTAAACCTTCACTACTAAATATCTCAAACATTCCCATAAATAAAAAATAATTAAGTAAACTCATTTGAGTATTTATAGCATAAGTTTTTTTGCTTAAATTTTAATTATTCAGCTTATTTGATTAAATTTAAAACTATAAGATATTTGAATTAAAATCAATTTAGCTATATTTTTATTTAATTTCTACAATTCGATTATAGAAATCTTGTTGAGAAAATCATTACATAATATTGATGAGATATGTAAAACATTAATCCAATAAAAATATTGATTTAATATAATATTAATTTGTGATTCCATTATAAATTCTAATCCAATAAATATATTGATACTTCAAGTTTAAAAAAACATTAGCATAATTGAATTCATCTAATCTCTTGAACATGCATATAATTGATATTATTCTAGAAATTACGTTATTTCTCCTTTGGTTAAGTTAATAAAAAACGAATAACACATATTTCTTCCATCAAACTATTTTCTGGAAATTGCATCTTTCAGAAGTTCTCAAATAAAATATTAAAATGGAACATCTTATTCCTAATTGCCTGCAAATCTGATCAACGAATCTACTAATTATTTACTTTACAAGGCTTTATCCCTAAGAGAATAATATCTAACTTATTCTTATTCAATCATACAATAATACCTCAGTGAAAAGGCAATAAAATCAGAACAGTAATTGTAAAAAATGATCCATTATTCATCGAAAGCAAATGCTACCACAAGTTACCTATGGAATAAATATTTATTGCCCAATAAATACATCATACATATAAACGTAGTTTGAAGATCCATAGTTAATAATTTGGAAAATTGAGTAATTAATAATTTAATTAAAGTTAATCAGAATACTTATTATACAAATAAAAATGGAAATGTCTAATAAAACGTTTCATCTTCTTCATCTTCATAGACATCTTCATCCTGATTTATCTCAAAGACTTTTAAGTTCCCTCACTGTATAGTTTTGCGAAGCACCTGTCCAGTGACATCTGTGGTCTTATCAGGCGGGACCAAAAAGCTAAATATATTCTTTTTGTAACTTAAATTTAAGCGAGTGCTATACTTCCGTTTGCTTTTAATCTATAATGATACTTTTTAATATATAAGGTTTTGATTAAATTTATCAATTTCCTATTAAATATCATAATCAGATAACTAAAAGATTTAATAAGAAAGGAAACTAAGTATTCTAAAATTACTTAAAAGATTTCAATTAAACTAATTTAAATTTCAGTATAATTGAGTAAGGTAATAAGAAAGGCATTTTAATCGATGCTAGAACCTTATATAAAATGAAGTACTAAAGAAGAATTTGTTAAATGCAGGAAACTGGAATTAAAGATGTGATAAAAGTTTAGTAGTAAATCATCGAAATTAAAGAATTAAAATTAACCTAGAAGATTCAAGTTGCATATACTTAGCTTTATTAACTAGTTGAGTAAATAGCTAAAACAAATAATCTAACATTCATATAAGTTTACAATAGTTTTGCCTTGATGTAAAATCCCTAATACTCTTTGCCTTAATGAAGAGTCCAAAGAAGTTAAAACCTGAGAGAAGAGAACCCAACAAAAGGAGTGAAATCATAAAACTCTATTATTCAAAAACAAATAGAAGAACTCTACGTTAATATGGATTTTGTCTTACAATATTAATTCAACACTTATAGAGTAATTTTCAGATTAATAGCCATAACTAAACAAGCTTGCTTAATCATAAAATATAAGATTTAATAAATTATCCACAACTAATCAAATCTAATATAATTCAATGCATTTTAATTTTGATATACGAAAATCAATTTATGTGACTACAAGTTTCCAAGATGACAGTATGAATAGCTAAATCTCCATTTCAGAAAAGAAAAACTACGAAAAAAAATAGAAAAGAGACAAATATATCAATTGAATAAGATATTGAAGTGAGAATTTCTAAAATATAGTCACAAATGAACTAAATCTTTAATATTTAATATTATGGCTCATTAGATTAAATTTAGTATAAAGCTATAATAATTAATTGGAAACTGTGGAGAATCAATTATTATTAAAAAAACACTACATAATTAATGGACTAACTATTTTAATTGTTAAGTCAATGCCCTTGCAATAATTAAATTTTAACTTATTGTCTGAATAATGCTCAGTATCTTCTGTTTTTAAATTACTTTATATTTGTTTATAATTGATACTAAATATATTGATTTAAAGAAGAAATTTCTTAAAATAATAATCTTACTATAAAGGATATAGAAAAAACATTCCTTAAATACTCAAAAAATATTAAATGTTTTAAACTGAGATGTCAAACAAAGTTGTTTCTTCTTATACAGTAATATCTATAAGTTAAAGTAAGAAATTAGAGGTAATGATCATATTTATTTTGACAATTGAAAATAAATAGAGTATTTGGGGGGAAGTTTCCTACCCCAAAACAATTTCCAGCCAATCTCGAAAGTTCATGCCCCCAACATTAAATTTTTAATTGTTTGGCAATATAAATATTAAACATATTAATTTTAATTTAAATTACATTTACCATTTACTAAACAACTTCTAATAATATATAATTTTCAAAGGTATATTATTAATTTTTATCAAATTATAAACTAAAAACAATACTAAAATAATTAATTTTTTTAACATATTAATATTATTTTCATTCAAATTTGAATTCATTATCAAGGTAGAAATGATCTTTCATAATTGATTAAAAATAAATAAATCATTATTGATGATAAAGATTTTGTGAAATTTAAAAAATTTTTATATTTTTATGTATGGGGAAGGAAGCTTCTGTCTTCCAATTTTTTAATAATGATAAAATATAGAGCTTAAATAGTTGTTTAAGAATTAACAGTATAAAACATATTGAAAGCATGAGATTTATCTAAAATAGTTAACTTTAATCACTTAATTTAACTTTACTACTTAAAGTATTATTTTACTACTACTACTACTACTAATACTAATACTACTACTACTACTATTACTACTACAACTACAAGAAATTGCAAAAATGAAGCAGTTAAATAATTAGCTTTTTATTCAAATAGTAGTACAACAGTATATTTATAATGACACAAATTATTATCATTATGTGGTTGGAATATAAATTAAGTATATTATAGTGTGGGTACTAATGACCATGACAACGGTAAATACGTGACAATCACTTGAAAATGCATGATTTCACTTTAAATTCGTCGAATTACGACAAAATAGAGCTGTGAAATCGACCATCAATCAACTCACCAGATACGTGGTCACGTGGTCACTGCTTAAGTTGTCCTTGTGACCATGACCGTGACGAATTGACCATGTGACTATCACTTGAAAATGCATGATTTCACTGTAAATTCGTCGAATGACGTCAAAATAGAACAGTGACCATGACCACCCCTCAACTCACCAGATAAATGGTCACGTGGTCACTGCCTCCGTGGTCCACGTGACCATGGAGACCATGATCATGACCACGGTGATCACAGTGACTATCACTTGAAAATGCATGATTTCAGTGTTAATTACTCGAATGACGTCAAAATAGAGCAGTGACCTCGATCATCCCTCAACTCACCAGATACGTGGTCAAGTGGTCACTGCCTCCGTGGTCCTCGTGACCATGACCGTGACGACGGTGACCTCCTGACTATCACTTGAAAATTCATGATTTCAGTGTTAATTACTCGAATGACGTCAAAATAGAGAAGTGACCATGACCACCCCTCAACTCACCAGATACGTGTTCATTTGGTCACCGCCTACGTAGTCCTCGTAACCATGATTATGACCACGGTGACCACTGACCAGTGACTATCACTTGAAAATGCATGATTTCAGTGTTAATTACTCGAATGACATCAAAATAGAGCAGTGACCTCGATCATCCCTCATCTCACCAGATCCGTGGTCAAGTGGTCACTGCCTTCGTGGTCCTCGTGACCATGATCATTGTGACCATGACCATTACCACGGTGACCACGTGACCATCACTTGAAAATACATGATTTCACTGTTAATTCGTCGAAAGACGTCAAAATAGAGCAGTTACCAAGATCACCCCTCACTTCACCAGATACGTGGCCACGTGGTCACTGCATCCATGGTCTTCGTGACCATAACCGTGACCATGGTGATCATGACCGTGACCATGGCGACCATGACCATGACCACGGTGACCACGTGACCATCACTTGAAAATGCATGATTTCACTGTTAATTCGTCGAATG
>ARYC01002322.1:0-69380 GCA_000711775.1 Oxytricha trifallax
GATATTATTCAGTCAACAATATTTAAATTTCTATTATTTTATTCCATATCATTTCAAATGAGAGCAAAATTTTTTAAAATTTGCCAAATTGTAATCTCATTAGAAAAGGCTTAATTTAATAATTTTCATTTATAAGTTCAAATTAAGCAATACAATTTGAAAGCAAAAAATGTTTCATAATAATAGCATAAATCGCTAATTTTAGAGTTTAGGGACTAGGATTATCAAAAATATCTCTTAAAAGGCTTGAAAAGATTTCATTTGTATAATTTTATAAATGAAGATACTAAAAATAAATCTATCAAGAATCTAATAATCCTTAATAGATTATAATTCAAAATATAAAATAAATCAATCACCCAAAAATAAGGCTTCCATCTCAAAATGTCTGCATTTACAGTTCAACGTCTCTACCAATCTTTATATAATACAACACACAATAAAATCCTTAGTGTTGGCAGAAATTATGTTGCCCATGCTAAGGAGCTCAACAACCCTCTACCCAACGATCCTCTCTTTTTTGATAAGCCACATTCATCAGTCATTCGATCAGGAGAAGTCTTGTACTTGCCAAGGTAAAACGAGATACATCATGAAGTTGAACTTGGAGTCATGATCTCAATCAAAATATATTAAAAATTTGATTTAACTAATTGATCATAGCAAACTAAAATTTAAATTTATTTTGTAAAATGACGGGTAAGAATATAAAAGCAAAAGACTGGGAAAGCTATATCGAAGGATACTTTGTAGGAATCGATTTTACTGACAGAGATCTTCAAAGCACAGCTAAAAAGAACGGCTCACCATGGTTTTTGTCGAAGAGCCAAGATGGTTTTTTGCTGTTAGTGGCTTTGTGTCGAGAGATAATGTAAGAAACCCTCATGATTTGGACTTGGGCTTAATGATTAATTAAAAATATGTTCAAAGAGATAACACTAGACATATGATCTTCCAAATTCTTCAGCTTAATTTAATTAATATATGGACATTTTATATTATTTAGTACCATTAAGATGTGAGTTTTCTATTTAAATATACTTAATTTTTATTTATTGAAGCTTATTGAGAACATCAGTAAGTACACTCCTCTGCATCAAGGAGACATTATTTTGACAGGAACTCCTTCAGGTGTTGGTCCAGTTACGCCCGGTGATTTTGTAGAGGCCACTTTAACTTAATAAGGTGATAGACTTGCAAATATCTATATGAAAATTGAAAAAAGTTACTGATGCTTTATTTTAAAAGAATCCTCAATTTCACAATATATTTTATAAATTTAGATTTTTATAACTTTGAGAACTTATTATCAATGCTAATAATAGAATTAATGTTCTTTCTTTTTCAATATTAAATGTCAATATTAGATCAATTGAACGTTTGAATATCTTAATGTATGATTAAGTCGTGACGAAATCATTTAACAAGAGTTGCATCTGGCGTATCTTTTTAAGCTTTCAAATTTAAGTATAAATTTTGGTTTTAACTTTAAACTATAATTCATATCATAACCAACTAAAAATTCTTTGACACAAAGATATACTAAATGGTAGAAGTACAATTATCTATTGACCCAGTTACTGAGCCAATAAATGTTGTGAATTAACTCTTAAATGGCAATGGGAGAATTGACAAGCGCTACTCAGTGCTTTCTCTCGATGGAGGTGGAGTCAAGGGACTTTTGACATGTAAATTTATTGAAGAAATTGAGCAAAAGTTCAGAAGAAAGACTGAAAACAAAAATTTTAAGATCATTGATGCCTTTGACTGCGTCATCGGAACATCAGTTGGAGGACTGATCGCCTTGGGCTTAGCATGTGGCTACAGTGGTAAGAAGATGGCTAAGGCTATGGAAAAAATGATTCCACATATCTTTAAGGATGAGTTTGACTTAAGAAACCTCATTGACATACCAATTCTCCCAATAAAGAACAGCAAGCTGTTCTAAAATGGATATGATGAGAGTGGACTTGAGAAGAAACTATTCAAGTATCTTTTATCTGATGATGAAAGTATCTTCGAAGCAGATGACCGCAAATATTATAATTTATTCTATTTGAGCCTAAGCTTGTATCTAAGCTAAAAGGCAAGAAATTTGCTACTCTCAAAGATTTGAAGGATGTAAACCCTCACTTAAGAGTTTGCTTAGTTTCCTGCGTCATGAACCTTGATGACGTCAACGGACCATCATTTTCACCAAGAATCTTTGACACTGAAAACCCCAACGATCATGACAAAACAGTCATATCTGTGGCTAGAGCAACCTCAGCTGCTCCTACATTCTTATGACCATCGAAAGTATTGGATACTTCTCCAGATGGTGAGATGACTTTCAGAACTTTCATGATGGTGGAGTCTTTGCAAACAACCCGCCTGGCTGGGGCTTAGCTTTAGCTGCTTATAAAATTAAGGCTGAAAATATAAGAATGCTTTCAGTTGGTACTGGCTACCCTAAACTCAAGCAAAAGAAACTGCCTTGGGAAGAACAAGAGAAGTCTCTCCTTGATCCATAAAGATATTTTATTAATAAATCATTATGATAAAAAATTTGGACTGGATTAATATCAAGGTTTAAAATGTTCTTGGCCCTAAGCTTGAAAACATTAGTGAGGGTGGAGCTCTTGGCATGTTCCACATGCAGTTAAATTTATATAATCTTATGGATTTTTATTATTAAAACATTACAGTTCTTGAACATGCTTGTCTTAGACATGCAAAAAACTTCTGAACAAGTCCTTGAACTTTACAAAAATGTCCTAGGCGGCAACTACCATAGACTTAACCCTCCAATGAAAAAGGAAATTGGCATATCAGACCCAAAATCCGCACCTGCTATGAAAGCTGATGCTTAAGATTATCTCTCCGAACCAGACACAAAGTAACACATCAGAGATGCAGTTACATATATTAATTTTAAATTTAGTGGCTGCACTTTTGAAACCAGATAATAATGTTTTCAAAGCTCAAAACTCACTCGAAAGAGCAGCTCACTTGTTCGCCTATGCAGATAAAATTAATCAGACATTAACTGACCAAGAAGTACTCTAAGCTGCCTTATATGCTAAGCTTCTTGCTTAAAAATTTTAATCGGTTCCTGTCACTCAAGATCAACTTGAAGCAGCGAGACTAAAAGTGGAAGAAGATTTAGCTAAGACCAGCAAGTTGTATAGAGACGATACACAATATCCCTAGAGACAACCAACCAAAGAAGCAACAGTCAGAGACGTTGTAAACGCAAGTGCTCTTGCTGATGATGAAACTCAAGCAAAAGATTAAATCAATGCTTGATATTTATTTTCAGTTTTTTTAGGCTCGAAATCCTACTAACTATTAAAAAGGTAAACTTAATGAACCCATTTTTATTTTTGAACTTAATAAGCTAAATTCATAAATCAAAGATCTTAATTTCGTAAATATAATTATCATAATTTAATCTAATTGTAATCTTAAAGAAAAAAGAATATAAGTAACTTTGATGAAATTTTAAGAAATTTACCAAAATAACGACATCCATATGTTTATATTATTTATTAAAATAAATAATAAATATAATAATATTTGAATCTTTCATTTAATTATTGGAGCTATAAATCGCAAAAACTTAAATATCTTTTACATTTAAATCTTAACTTTAAGATACAAGAAAAACAGCTCACATAACTGAAAAAAATATGGTGGAATCAATTACCGAAGGAAGACAAAACAACTGCAGAATCGATAAACGCTACTCAGTGCTCTCTCTTGATGGAGGTGGAGTCAGAGGACTCATGACAACAATGATTTTGGATGAAATGGAAACTTAAATCTCTTGAAAAATTGGTAAACCTTTCAAGATCACAGATGCCTTTGATTGTGTCATTTGATAAATTATAAAACTCAACGCTTATAATAATCGGCACATCATCAGGAGGACTTATCTCTCTTGCACTATCAGTTGGATACTCAGCTTGTGAGAAAAGAGACTAAATAATGGAAGAAATGATACCCGCTACTTTCTCAAACGCAAGAGGTAAGATTGCCAAATGGTTCAAGCCCGCTTACTATGAATCTAACCTTGACACCAATTCAGAAAGCACATCCACACTAAACTTGGCTTCTAGGCTTCAGATAACCCAACTATTGCAGACCTAGTGAAGAAGAACCCAAGGTTAAGAACCTGTATCACAGCTGTGAACTATATTTTCGATGAAAAGAATGGAGGTCCCTCCTTCACACCAATAATTTTTGATACTCAAAACCCTTAAGATCAAGATAAGACTCTCCTTGGTATCGGAAGAGCCACATCTGCTGCCCCAACTTATTTCAAACCATCAACAATTGCAGAAAAGAAAGATGATGGAACTGAAGTTAACTCTGATTTCGTTGATGGTGGAGTATTCGCCAATAACCCTGCTGGGTGGGGTTTTGCTTTAGCTGCTGTCAACATCAAGGCTGAAAAAATCAGGGTTGTTTCAGTTGGAACTGGATTTAGAGATTACAGTCTTGACAAAAAGGTGGAGGAAGACAAATTCCCCTCATTCTGGGGAAAGACCAAGAACTACTTTGGTGGTTGGAAAGATTACATGCTTGATTATATTAAAATTTTATATTTTAACAATGAAGTTGCTCAAGTGAAAGATACAGCCAGTCAAAAATCAGGAATGGCAAGTTGGCTCTCAGCTGAAATTGTAGGTAAGTTAATCTTTGACATCCAAAAACAATATGAGTAAGTTCTTGCTCTTTACGCTGGAGTAATGAGAAACAACTACTACAGACTTAATCCAGGTCTCACTCAAGAGATCAGATTGGATAGAGCTGACAAAGATGACAGAGCCTTGATGAGAAGAGAAGTCTAAAACTACCTCTCTACTGAACAAGCTAAAGTTGACCTTGCAAAAGTCATTTAAAACATCTTAACACCATATAACTATTACCAGAAAGCTTTGACTAACTTAATGAAGGCTGCTTAGATTTTAGAGTATTGCAAAGTACTCAACTAAGAACTCTCTATCGGCTAATCCAAGTAATCAGCAACTGTCTTGAGACTTCTTGGCACTCATTTCCTATATATAAATTAATTCCAACACATCGTAATTTTATAAGAAGATATAAACAACGAAGACAAGAGTATTAAAGAAGATTTTGACTACTTGAGCAAAATCTTCAAGAGTGATGCTGAGTACCCTACCATCAAAACAAAATACATAAATTAATTATATTTATTTCCTCTTTAAATAAGATACTTTTATTATTGCTTTTAATTTTTTTTCTGATTTATTAATTACAAACAAACCTTCGTTATTAAGATGGTCACCACCATCACCACGAGGAGAGTGATGAATCCAAAGCCAACGCAAACCATGCAACTGCAGACACACAATGAAAAGATCCCCTATAATTTTATTCTTAAATATGAAGATAATTGATTTCAATATATTTGGATTTTCATTATATATTTCAAGATAGAAGTTGAAAGATTCTAATCAATTTGACCTTTAAATAATGAGTAAATTAATTTTTTTGAGATTAATATTTATTGCCAAAGATTGTCTATGCTTTTAAATTTATGTTTTATTAAAGTAAACATAAGTAATAACTTTTGATTTAAGAAATATCTTTCAGAAATTAATCAAATATTGGTAAATTCGTTATCTAAAGTACTTTAATTGAAAGATATTAATTTATAAATCTATCTATCCTTAAATAAACTTTACTTATATCCAATCACCCACATGGTCGAAGCTATTACTGAACCAATTCCCCTCAGCAAGGTAAGAATTGACAAGCACTACTCAGTGCTTTCACTCGACGGAGGTGGAATTAGAGGACTCATGACTACAAACATTCTTGATGATATGAAACAGCAAATTGAAACCAGAATTGGCAAGCCATTCAAGATCACTGATGCTTTTGACTGTGTTATAAAAATGATAGTGATGCATTATTAAAAATAAGTTTATATTGGTACATCAGCCGGAGATCTCATTGCTATTGGACTTTCAGCTAAACCGAATTCCTAAATTGTAATTTTGTAAGCAAATTTAAGTGTCAATTTAATTATGCATATTATTACTCATAATTAAAATCGTAAATAGTTAGTTAGTTAAGTTATTAGGAAATTAATATTAAGGGGAAATAATACTGAAGGTAATCTTCCTCCCGACCTCCCCTCCGGAAGCATCAGGTGTGGTCACCACCAAACTCGACCGTAGTCCAAACACGTGTCCTTTCTTCCATGTAGCCACTCCGGATTTCCAAACCGGGTCATGTGCTGCCATTTAACGCCATACCAGCTCAGGACGAGTATCCCGTGCTTTTTACCAGGTAAAGACACTACAGAACCCTGGGATATTCCGTGCTTTTTACCAGGTACAAATATCAGCGAACCCTGGGTTTCGAACCCCCTACCCTGTCAGAATTGGTCAGGTGACCAACCATCTGGACAGTAGGTCCGAAACGTAAAATCGTAAATATAAATTATATATGTTAAACTCATCAGGTAAATGTAAAACTTATTAGATTTTTATAAATTATCAAATAGATATAAAACAAACTCTTAAAAATATTTAAGAGGTTTCAATTCATGGACGAGATGATTGAACAAACCTTCAGCAGCAAGAGATGGAAGGTTGAGACTTAGTTCAAGCCATTGTACGATGAATCCAAGCTTGAACAGCAAATCAAGAAACACATCTACACAAATAATAATTTTTTAACTAAAGTTGGGCTTAGATGAGGCCAGAGAACCTACAATGGCAGACCTTGCTGCCAAAAACCCAAAACTAAGAACTCTCATCACTTCAATCAAGTATAAATTTGATGAGAAGCACGGTGGTCCACAGTTTAACCCTAAGATTTTCGACACCTTAAATCCTCATGATAACGGAAAGTTGGTTCTTCATGTTTTATTTATTCAAATGATTCTATGTTGCAAGATCTACATCAGCTACTCCAGTTTACTTTGCACTTCAAGTCATTAAAGATGATAAAACTGGAGAAGATAATCAATTCGTTGCTGGAGGAGTCTTTGCTAACAATCCCTCTGGTTGGGGCTTCGCTCTTTCTGCTCTCAACGTCAAAGATGAGAATATCAGACTTGTCTCAGTCGGTACTTGCTACAGAGATTACAAGAAGATTTTTATTAAAAATATTAAGAATAAACTATTACGATATCAAGGATGAAGATGATGGAGGCTTCTTCAAAGATATCTGGAACAAAACTAAGAATAACATATTAGTTATTTTATTACTTTGGTGGAGTGAAGGACTATCTTCTCTAGTGGGATCTTTTATATATATTTAATTGGCTCAAGTGAACTACACTAATGGCAAGAAAGGTGGAGCAGCCTGTTGGTTGTCTATCCAAATTGTTGGCAAAACCATCTTTGACGTCCAAAAACAAGGAGAGCAACTGTTGGATCTCTACAAAGGGGTCATGAAGAACAACTACTACAGAATAAACCCCTCTCTCAGCAAGGACATTGAACTTGACAAATTTGATCAGAAACCTGAAATGGAGAGATAGCTCGCTAGATACATGGACCTAAAAGAAACCAGGGATCTAATTGAGGTAGTAATCTCTTCAATCTTGACAGCTGATAACTATTACGACAAGCCACTCTAAAACCTTCACAAGTCTGCCGTGATTATTAAATACGATCAGTATCTTACTCAACAAGCCACCGATGAACAGAGACAACAAGCCGCTTTAATCGTCAAGATTCTCAGCAAATTTTAATTTTTTAATGCTATCTTAAAAAAATTTAAATATGTTGGGGACATAGAGGTCAGTGAGGATGCTGTTAAGCCTCACGAAGAGTAAATTATTAAGAAACTCGAAGATCTTGGCAAAGTTTTAAAGAATAAAATTTTTTATTTCTTTTTAATGAGCGACATGGACTACCCTACAATCAAGAGAAATCCTAAAGAATGATGTAACATTTTTTGAAATCTCCAAAAAATGTGTATCTATTTCACAAACATAAATTTAAGCATAATAATTGACTAAATTTAATTTCATCAAAGTTACACTAATAAAATGAGATATCTTTTATCATTTTCAATATTTAGATTATTAATTTATTTCTTTAACAACTTTAGTCTGAATCCTTATTATAATAATAGGAAGTTTTAAATAAGAAAGTTAATAAATGAGTAACACGAACTCACATCACTTTTAGGAATAACCACTTGAAATTTTCAAGAAGTTTGAGAAGCTTTCAATCCTTCTCACCCAAGTCTTATCCTTCCAAAGAGATTACTTACCTAAACTTAATATAGTCTATCTTACCCTAAGAAAACTAAAAAGTTAAGGCTGCTCTTGCTACCCAAACAAAATAGAACAAAGCTACATCTTGAGAATATGGTTTCAACTACTCAACTTTAAGTCATTCTAAAAGAGAGTTGAGGAACATGTTTCTCCTCTCAATCCCATAAATCTAACATTAGACCTACAAAAAATCTTTCTCTCAAAAAAAGGTCTCCAACCCAATAAAGTTTGCTCATAATAATAGTTAGTCTCCTTCATGCGTCTATTCAATAACTTAAACTAGACTTCCCTCATTTTCAACAGCAAGCCAAATCTACTATCTAATAAGGAAAAATAGTAAGTACGTAAGTGATGACGCACTAGATCAGTATACCCATCAGAAAACATTCTGATCTAAATAATTCATCAGAAATGAGTAAATTAGGAAATAAGATCGGTAATTAAATTGAATGATAATAATAATTTATTTAATAATTCCAAGTTAATAAAACTAATCAGATGATAAATAAAAGGGAGGACTTAGTAGTAAGATTTAAAATCGTATTAATAATCTACTGAAATATAATGAGCATTCTAACTAAGTATAGCAAAAGAATATAGAAACCACTAACTAGATCTATAACAAACAATAAGAACTAATAGTTACTGTCGAAAACCTCTATAAAACGCTATCAAAAGATATATAAGGCGTTGAGCTAATGACTAAGGACTTTATCTTGAAAACCTAAAATAACCTCACACCCAAACACACCATGAAGATGCTATACCTATTATTGATGTTATTAAGTCACTTAAAAGAAAATCTATACTTAAAGTTGAAGATAAGCAAACTATCAATGAGTTAACAATTGAATAAAGTCCAAAGAATCTTCTCTCTTCTATAACATGAAATAATATACTATCAACTTATATTCGATAATCTTATTAAGACTTTAATTTCATTGCCTAAGACTTAGAAGAACACCAGGAACTTAATTTCTGTGAAAAATTGATTCAATACCTAAGTCATTTCTAGCCATTCATGAGTAACAAACGCCCTGAATAGAATTGGGCAAAGTTAGATTAAAATAAGGAAGACTCCGAAAAATACAAACCTAAACCTATAGGTTAAATCATCGACATTATATACAACCTAAGAGCGATGATAATAGACATAGTACATACATTTGCATTTGATGCAATGATTGGAGAAATAACTTGGAAAGAAATGAAACCAGTAGCACCTAGAAAAATAGAAAAGACCCAAAAATATGGAGATACTACTGAAGAAGAGTGGCTTTCTGACCCAGAAAATGAGCGACAAATAGTAAATTGGAAATTGGTTGACCAACCAGAGTAATGAATATTCACTATAATTAAACAGGCTTGCCCTTTATATGTTAACACACATACTAGATCGGGGGTCCCTAGAGACCTATATGCGATCATATTATTATTATTATTATTATTATAATAATAGATTCTATGTTTTATAGCTGAATTTAATATATTGATTGTTAAGAACTGAAATTAAAATATGATAAAATTTGTAATTAAAATTTTCAAACATTTCCAGAAGAATAATATCTCTAACCTAAAACATATTAAGAATGAATAGTACAAGTGAATAACCACTAGGGGATCAGTATGCCCACACTCCTCTGAACTTTGTGAATACAGCTTTCAATAGTTTTGAGATTGATGAAAACCCTGGTAATAAAATTAGATAGGTAAGTTTTGGGAAAGAGAAGATATTAATACTGAAATAGGCATTTTAATTTAACTCCATCGAATTATATATTTATTCACAGAACTATATATACTAACTTGCTTTAATATCAGGTGCCAGGTTATGTGTATTCAAAAGTGACACCTACTCCACTAAAAATTCTCGCATTGCTTCTCTAAGCCCTAAATGTTTGGAGCTACTTGACCTTAAGTACGATGATATTATGCAGAACGATAAGTTCAAGCAACTTTATCCAGAGCTTTTTAGCGGAAATAAACTGTTCTAAGGAAGTATACTGATTTCTCATAACTACTGCGGACATTAATTCGGTGTTTTTGTTGGGTAACTTGGTGATGGTAGAGCTATCACATTTTATATTCTTTTTAGGCCAATATATTAATTTGTTTATGAATGAAAAGATATTAGTTATTTTATGCAGGACTATGTTTTGAATATATAATTAAAAGATAAATTTTAATATATTTAAAGCAAATTATAAACCCTTTTTAGACAAGAAATATGGAATATTATTTTGACTCCTCAATTATATATAAAATTATTGAGTAGAAATATAGTAACTGCAACTAAAAAAATTAATAAATAAAACAATTAAGTTTTCAAGTGCCAACTTTTCAATGTAAAATAGAATTTAATTAGAAAAGAGTACAAATTCGAAGAGTTAATTATAAAAAATAAAAAATCAATAATTATTTTAAAGCTGTTTGGATTATTATTCACATTAATATTATTAATAGCTTAATTTTTATGTGATTATAATTATCATATTAATTTTTATTTAAACTTATACTTATTTAAATTGATATTTAAAGTATTAATTTGGAGATATAATGAATAATAAGTAAGAAAGATGGGAACTCCAACTTAAGGGAGCCGGGTAGACACCATACTCCAGACACGCTGATGGAAGAGCTGTCTTAAGGTCTTCCATCAGAGAGTATTTATGCTCAGAAGCCATGTTTTTCCTTGGTAGGTATTTATTCTTAGAATATGAGGTAATTTAATGAATGATATAGGGGTGCCTACTTCAAGAGCAGCTTCATTAATTGTTAACGATACTTAGGTGTAGAGGGATCCGCTGTGCACAGGTCATGTGATAAATGAGAAATGTGCAGTTGTCATGAGATTGGCGCCCACTTCCTTCAGATTTGGAAGTTTTGAGATTTTCAAGGAATAGGATAAATATTCTTAAAATTATTTTATAGATATCTCTAAATCAAATTATCTTAATTTAGTTTTTATTCCAAATAATTAAATTTTCACAATATTCTGGAAGTAAGGGGCCCATCTCATGGAATGAAAGAAGAAATGATGCCTCAAATGCTAGAGTTTCTGTTTAAAAACTACTATCCTGATATCTACTATAAAGGATAGAACCTCCAATATTAAACAAGAGCTTTCTTCCATGAAATAACAAGAAGAACTGTGGATTTAGTAGCTCATTGGCAAACAGTGGGGTATGTTCATGGAGTGCTCAACACAGATAATATGAGCGCCTTGGGATTTACAATTGACTACGGTCCTTATGGGTTTATGGAACACTTTAACCCTAAATTTATACCAAACTATAGCGATAAAGAAGGCAGATACTCATGTGAGAATCAACCATCAATCTGCAAATGGAACTTGGGTAAACTTGCTGAAGCTCTTTCCCCATATTTAGATGAGGAAGAAAGCAAGTTATATCTAGAGGAGAACTACGAAAAATTTACTCTGCTACATTTCTAGAAATAATGTCGAAGAAACTTGGTTTCTTGATCGAGGGGTAGAATGAGAAAGTTGAAATCCTTAATCATGAATTCTAATGTATTCAAAGTGTATTTACAGTAATGGAAGAGACCATGGCCGATTTCACAAACTCATTCAGATTTTTGGCTCTTATATCAAGAGAAAGTGAAATTAAAGAAACTGTTTAATAAGCTATTGATCTTTTAGTTATGATAAATTAAATAAAAACAGTAAATTTATTTTTAATATAAACACTCTGCG
The DNA here is from genome assembly GCA_000711775.1 of Oxytricha trifallax. Lineage (NCBI taxonomy): Eukaryota > Ciliophora > Spirotrichea > Sporadotrichida > Oxytrichidae > Oxytricha > Oxytricha trifallax. The sequence continues at coordinate 11,964 of ARYC01002322.1, forward strand.
CCCATTGAACATGTGATAGCATTGAACAAGCCTTAATACTCGGTAGCTGCAATCGAGAAAATTAAAAGCATTTTCGAAACAAATCCTAATGTTCTCCATATGTTCGGTTTAGATCCTGAAGAAGCCAGAAAAGAAATTGAAAAAATCAAAAAGAGTAAGACTCATGGAGTTTTTACTCATGAGCAAAAATCAATAAAAGATAGAGAAATTTGGACTAAATGGGTAAAAACTTACAAGTATTCCCTTAGTTAAATGAATAAAAGCCTAACAAATGAAATTTTGAAGTAATCAATGAATAAAGTGAATCCTTAGTTTATTCTAAGAAATTATTTGATGGAGGAGGCTATAAGAAAGGCAGAGGATGAAGATTTAGCAAAGTTGATGAGTTACTTAAAATGTACTATGATCCTTATAATGAAGAGAATTTCAGTGAAGCTAGCACTCAACCACCTCCTCAATGGGCTTATGATTTATGCGTCAGTTGCTCTAGTTGATTATTGATTATGATAAAAATTAAAAATGAACAAGTTGATTTATTGAACAAACAAAAATTATTTTCCAAAACACTGATTTCATGAAATTCTTAAACCATTATTTCTTATATTATTAAAGAAATTATTGATAAACAAATAAATAAATAAATAAATAAATAAGACTTTTTTACAAATCATTTGCTGAATTCTTCATAACTTCCATACACACTATCATATACAATTTGTTTCATTAAATCATTATCAATTTTAATTTTACCAAATCCCTAATATACTCTCCCTATCAAGCCCTATTCTTTCTTGCTTTACTTTTTATATTATTATTAATCAATTGAATGAAAGTTCTTCTATTTCGCCATGATTCTGTATTACTCAACAAGTCTCTTTTACTTTTCTTAATCCTATTCATGTTGTGTTTTCATGTGATTTGAGCCATATAAACTCAATATATTCATAGTTAGCTCAGTCTTAAAATCCACTAAATGCTTAGTATTATTTTATTTAGGTAAATTTTAGGATAAAATATGAGAAGCTTAAAGGGAATCTGCATGTTAATCTAGAAGGTTAGTGTTATTAATTGAGCCTAAGAATTTATACATTAAATCTATGAAGAGTGAGTAGTTTTAAAATTGTTGTCTTTCTACATATATTTGGAAATAATCATTCAAAGTTAAAGATAAAATGTGTTAAAGTTTAACTTAACTATAACAGAATTCTGATATTAATATTGACAACAAAAATAATCATGCTTTAGATTAAGAGAAGATTTTGAAAAGAATGAAGACCAAAAGTAAGCGAAATAATCTCCGAAAATACGAATAGGATCAATTTTATGGGGTTAATCACCAATAAATTATATTAAATCTTTCAGATACTTCTTAAAATCATTGTTGAGTCTATTTCTAATTTGTGATATATCTGGCTGATAATCTGGCTTAGATGAGTATGAAATTGTAACTGAGTTGAATTAGTAGTTTTTCATTTGGTATATATAAGTTAGGTTTTGCTTTATTTCGAATCCGAATATCAAATTTGAAATTATGATAGAATAAAAGACTATTTACAATTTGCAGTTTTTTAATCTTAAAATTTGAATATCATAACTCCCACATCACCCCAAAGTCATATCGCTTCAAAAGTTTCTTAGGTACAAGGATTTTATAAATAAACAATGACTTCATAAGCGTTGGGATCAAGGTAAATGTCCCCAGCTGCTATTGATATTGTGGCTATGTTTAATGCTTTCATAGCAATTAAACAATTTAAACCTTTTCCGAATGTTTTTGAAAATCCTTCTAAGAATATATCCATAGTCTCTTTTGTTGGCTAGAAACTAAAATATAATATTGAATTACAAAGTAATTTCTACCTTAATTAGATTTTTAAAACTAGTGAAGTTATATTGATTCTGATAATATTCTTAAGCAATCCACATAAATTCACTAAAACTTTGCTAAGAAACAAAGATTTGTAGAGCAGAGTCAATATTCAGATAAAGTGGCATGTAGACCGTATTTTTATACTCTTCTATTGTAGATTAAGATACCTTAAAATATTATTAAGATAATTCCATATTTTATAAGGAAAATTGATTCATTAATTTTTAAAGAATGTAAAGTCAACTCACCCTAATTAAATATCCTGCCATAAGTAGTAAAGAAACAAAGTTGTCATAAAATATTGGACTGTATTCTTAATTTTAATCCAAAGAAAGCATATTTAGGTGGGAAATCATCTATTTACAAGTTTAAGTATAAAAGTTAAATGATAATATTCGTATTACATTCTCATCATAAATATTATACTTATCTGCTGTTTTATAAAGAACATCATCAACATAATACTGAATCGGACCCTTGAAATCTGACATCCACAAGATTATATTCTGCATTATGTAATTCTTAGAGTCATCAAAAAATCTCTCAAATTCGTTTATGAAAAATCCTGGGGCTTTTGAAGTCAAAATTATTATGATTATCGTTAATTAATTAGCAAAATTATGTTATATCCCTTGCCATTTATAACTATTTAATCAATAATCACTCTCAGAGCTTTAGTGTCATTCCACAGACTTATAAAAATAATTAAACTTTTGAATATTTCCTAAATATTTTAAAAATAAACTATAGCTTGCTGACAACAGTAACAGAAATATTGTTAAACGATACGCTAGCATTGCGTCTCTCAACGTACTCAAATAAATCCTCATTAGTCATAAAAAAAGGATTGAAAGTCTGCTCGGAAGCAAAGATTTGATATATGCATTTTCAGTTTCAGTGAGGGTTCTATTAAAATTAGAGTGGCTGATTCTTTATCAAATGCTAATTTTCTAATTTTCATTATTTAAATAGTTCCCTGCCATATTCTAAAATGTTTAAATCAATTATAAGTTTCTGAAATTAATTTGATCTATATTCCACTCAAACAAGTTAGCTTTATTAACTTTAACATATATAAAAACCACGAATAATGCATATAATCATGCTGAATTTTTTTAAAAAATAAGTTAATTATAATAATTTCATAATTATAATAATCATGAAGAAATGAAAATGATAAAGCTGGAGGAGCTGATGTTCATTTAATAAAAACGTAAGTTACAAAAAAAATCTAAAAATCTTTATTTTTATAGGTATTGTACCTAGGAAAGGCGGTTGTGGAATAAGACTAAGAAAAAAGTAAAGAAAGACTTATTTATTCTCTTAGTGAAGGTGAGTGGATAGAAGACATAAATTAATTTTAGATATACATTTTTCATTTTAGTAATTACATTTCTATATATTATTAATTAATTTATTAAAAATTACTGATTTTCAAAAAAGTTTATCATGAATCTTCTTAACTTAATGTAAAATATATTTTGGAAATAAATTAAGCTCGAGTTGTTATAAATGGATCAGAGCCTTCAGTTTCATCCATTTTTAAATTGAGAAGGTTCGGTATCCTTAAATTTTACTCATTGTTCATTAAATCACACATCATTTTCTCAAGTACTGTGTTGAACTAATCAAGCAGCACCTGACTTAATGCTATATTTATACCTGATTTTACAAGTCTATCTGGCTGACGGACTTGGCATTTTACATTATAAAACTCAAGGAAAATAATCAATAACTTTGAAAATACAGTACAGTTATTGCTACTATTGCCTTTCATTATATTTTTGAGATATATTGTAGTTATCTTATTGTTATTGCGCATGTAATCTGTGAGATTAAATATAAGTTTGGAAATATTAAATAAATTGTCAATATATTTAAAATAAGAAAAATGCTAAATTAACAACAGCTATAGAATTCATTTTAGCGTCAACTAAATCTCAATTAAAATCTTAATATGCCACTTCAGTAAAACTATCAGAATCATTAACAAATTCCCGGAGGGTGATACAGTTCATAAGGGTATTAAAGCGCTTAGAATTATCAGTCATTTGGAGGAATAAAACCTTAAAACATTCATCACTTAAACTACTAAATTAACTTGAAAGTTTTATCTCATTCTTTATTCTTAATAAAAATGATTATAATCTCAGATAGGTAGTATTTACTAATAGGAAAATTGTTTTTTTTTTTGCTTTAAAATGAGTAGTGTATAACAATTATAATTATAAAGTTAAATGTCAGGAAATAAAGCTAGAATTATCCCACAAGTCCTATGAGCATGAAAGTTCAAAACGTAAATTAGTTTTTTTCCGGCGGTACCTCAAATTCTTAAAACATGATTAACGCCTATAACAGCAATATCAGTGGAAATTAAACACCCTAATCAACACAAAAGATGATTGGCGATCAATAAATTACTATATGCTAAAGTTAAGTTCGTTAATAATAATAGAGTCGCTTTGATGCCCCACTACAGAAACCAGTGCAAATTCAACAAAATTCTTACTTGGCAAGTCAACACTAACAATTGCTGAATGCACACTAGCAATATTAAAGTCAGAAATAAACTTTATAGTAGTAATAGTAGCAGCAGTTATAATCTTAGTACTAAAGTCAAAATGCTTCTAATATGAGAAGTTGATTAATATTATATATTTAAGTATAGAGAGCAGTTAAAGTAGAGTATCAAATTCTATCAATAATTCATATTACCAGCAGCAAATATTGGTTCTGTTATTTTACACTTGATTATGAGTAGTAGTTTATACTGAGGGTGACTGATTTTTTACGGAGTTTTGTGTCTTCAGGATTTTAATCCAGGAATCACGCATTGCCACGTTATCTCATTCTAAAATACGTTACGATTTAAATTGATGGTTTGATTAAGTTAATAAGTGAAATGATTAAAATTAATTTGAGATTACTCATTAAACACACCAACAATAATATAACATTTAACAACAACAAGTTCCATAGAAGTCTCAATTAGTAGATTCAAACAGTGCAAACAACATCTTTGAAAAAAAACTGATCTCTTACTAAGGCCCCCTAATGTTTACAGATAGGTAAAGAATCCTTTATCTATATTTAAATACTTTTATAGACACTTGATGTTGATAACTTAATTTCTGTCTGCACCAAGAAACTGCAAGAAGACCCAACTCATAAGAAAGCTTTGTTTATTAGAGCTTCCTCACTTCTTAAGAAAGGTAGATATGCAGAAGCCATTTAAGATTGCAATCAGTTAATGAAACTAGATCAATCTAATGCTGGAGCATACTATCAAAATCATATCAATGCAGCTTATGCTAGAGGAGCTTGTGAAAATAAGAGAGGCAATTTTGCCAAAGCTATCGACGATTATCACATGGCTTTAGAAAAAGATTAAGAAAGACCAACTTTCCCTAATGGGAAAAGAAATTGAAATTCAGAAATCTAAAGTACATACAAGACGGTCCTTAACAAAATGCCTAAGAAATTTTTTCTTATCACAACTCTGCAAGTAAGAAAGATAACATAGGCCAAGCGCTGTATGGCACTGTAAATCAGAGTTAAGTTCTGAAGAATCAAATCAATGGTAATCTACCTCCTAAAGGGGAGAAATCAAATCGTAATGGCATGTTATACGCTAATTAGGATAGTCCTTCATCTAATAACGCCAATGCATTCAATCATAACAAGCATTAATCTCTTCTTTATCCAGGTTTCTAATCTTAAAATAGAGGGGGGGGGCAAACCATAAAAAATGCAAATTTTAACAATTACGGGAATGCCAACAATGGAAATGGAGACTTGATATCTATGAAAAGATGAGGAGCTCATAATTTAAACCTTAAAATCTTAATTGTGATTTTAAGTGAAATGAGTTTATCATAAAAATTACATTTCTACTTGTAATCTGATTTTTAAATCTTGTTTTATTACAACAAGTTTTTAGTTTATAAGTAAAAAAATTATTAAAACAAATTTTGGATCTTATTTTTTCTTAGTTTTCTTGTTAAATTAAAATTATCATAAAGTATTGAGTGTAGATCAGATAATTTAGATAACATACATTAAAGATGCTTAATAGCATTTAAGAAATTAATATTCCATATAAAGTTTGTTAAATATTATATTAAGAAGTTAAATTATTTTCCAATTTTAAAAGGAATTAAATTTGCATAGGTAAACTAACTTTAAATTTAAATATTAAATTTCAATTGTTAAAGTGGAATATAGAGTTTTGAATGATTCCTTGAATTTTAGTATTGATTCTAGAAGGCCAACTAATAATCAAAACACCTAATAGCAAAGTATGCCACCTATAAGTTATCAAGGTCAGAGAATGGGTTCAATAAACTCATCCATTGATTTCAAATAGTAAAATTAAAGTACAAATTAAGTAAACTCAAAACCAATAAGTATTCTCTAAACATCTTCCCAATAAAATTAAGCTAATAACTTTGTTTAGAGTGGTCCAGATAACATACAAAAAAAAACAATAAGCTGAAGTTTTTCACTCTCAAGGTTATGCAGCAAGAAAGAAGGGGGATTATTAGCTAGCAATAGATTTCTACTCTAAAGCTCTATAGATTATGCCAAATCATTTCAAAGCACTTTTTAACGAGGATTTGCTTATGATAAAGTTTGGCGAGTTTGATTTGGCTATTTAAGACTATAGTCATGCAATCAGTATTGATCCAAATAACGCTTTTTCATACTACAACAAAGGAATAAGTCTGGATAGAAAAGGAGACTTTGTTGATGCAATAAAGAGTTTCAGTAAAGCATTAGATCTTGAACCAGGTAAAGCAGATTTCTATCACAACAGAGGTTTTACTTTCAGAAAAAAGAGGGACTTTATGAGTGCAATAAAAGATTACTCTACTGCTATATAAATTGATAATCAACATTTCAAAGCATTTTATAACAGAGCTTTCTGCTGGGATAAAATCGCCAAGTTAGATGAAGCAGAGAAAGACTATTTGCATGCAATTAAGATGTAGCCATAAAATATTTCCGCTTTGCATCATCTTGGTACTATAAGAGAGAAAATGGGAGGTGATCGTTTGAACTTAGCTTTGGAAAATTTGAACGAAGTCTTGGAACTTGATAAGAATTATGCACCATCATATAATGGTCGAGGATTGGTATGGAATAGGTTTTTCAATTTTGAAGAGGCAATCAATGATTTTACTAAAGCCATAGATCTAGACAGCTCAAATGCAGTTTACTGGCACAATAGAGCTTGTTGCTTTAGAAATATGGGTTAGATAGATAAGTCAATCAAAGATTTCGAGAAGGCAATAGAATTAGATAGTACTAATTCAATCATATACTCTAATAGAGGACTTGTAAATAGGAAGCTTGAAAGATTTGAATAGTCAATAGAGGACTACTCAAATGAAATAAAGTATGGACCTGCTAACAATATTAAAGCTTTCAATAATAGAGCTTACTGCTATTCTAAACTTGGGCAGTATTCAGAAGCTATTCTGGACTATTCTAGAGTTATTTAGTTAGATGGAGAAAACATTCATGCTCTTTACAATAGAGGTAAACTTTATTTATCCCCGAATTTCTTATATTGAGTTACTATACCTTCTTTGTTTTATATCATATGAAAGGCTGAGTTAATATAAAGAAGCTATTAAAGATTTTACTAGAGTGATAGAAATTGATCCAGACAATAAAATTAAAGATAACCTTAAAGATTATTTATACTAACTCTGTTATTAAATGCTAATGCCTATTTCAACAGAGGTTGCTGCTACGACAGCGTTGGTGAGTTAGACTTGGCAATCAGCGAATACAGTGAGGTCTGGAACTTGACGTGAGAAACGGCTGTAATCGAAACGGAGACACAGAAAGCAACCATAAAAATGACATTCTCTCGCAATAGGACGATAACTGAAAAGATTGATACAGAACTTTTATAATTTAGTATCGGAGTAACAGCTAAATAAAAATACAAAAACTTGAACAAATAAATGAATAATAAACTAATTACTATTGCAAATTATTTTATATTAGCTAGCTGCAGAGAATCAAATTAAATAGTAAATGTGAATTATATCAATTAATTGAATACAGCAACTTATTTTTTCTAGAATAGATTATTTACTAAATACTACAAGTAAATCATCACAAGTAATTTAAAGAGATAAATAAATTGAAAATCTATGAATCTCTCTATAAATAAATAGGATATTATTATAGGTGATTGGTTGATTTGACGTATGATTAAATGATATTAAAAATTATTAAAATACGTAGTTATATTGCAATTTATTTAATGAGATTAAACTCATTGACCCTTCTTTCAGTAGGTGTTATATGCACTTTACTGATTTAACCATCATTCCAACTCTGGCAACACTCTCACAGTGAGAGACGCAATCATAATCACCCTGAAGATATGGTGCTTAATCAATTTTTAGAAGCTCCTTTATAATAACATTAATATAAAAATGAATTAAGAAAAGTGAAATTATTGATTATCTAATTGATCCATTAAAATATGCAATTTTTAATGGGATAATACCATTTTTTATCCAATCTACTATTTATCATATTAAAGATAAAAAAAAGAAATGGGTTCAGACATATTATTGCCAAACTATTTATTGAATAAATGATAAATAAGTCTCTTGAGATTTTATCCTATTTTATTTAAACTTCCAAACTAGATTAGTTAGATATATTTTATATTAGATATTAATCTCTGTGTTAATAAAATAGTAACAATAAGATAACACAAATTTAGTTACACATAGAGAACAGCCGACTGACCGAAATAATGAGTCAAGGTAAGTAACAATAATATCCTATTAACTTTTAACTTCCTTGTAGTGAAAATAACAGAGCCCAATACACATACCTCTTTCTTCAGATGTACGAAGGAAATACGACTATAATGGTATTAAGCAGAGTTCAAATATTAAATTCACTAAAGTTACTCTTCAATCCCTAGCAAATTATGCAACTATTTAATAACAAATTTCAAACATCATGAGTTTATCTAATTATTTACAAATAAAAAATTCCCTTAAGTTTAAATAAAGACATAGGGCATACTATCTCAGCTTATGGAAACTTTGGAAATCTTACTTTTTCTAACCCTAAGGGTCTTTTATTAAAAGACTTAATCGCAACTGAAGTTAGAGTCCACGCACCTAGTGAATTTTAAATATATATTAAATTTTGATAATCTTAAAATAGCGTCATTTAAAATTGATAAGGAATTAAAATATTGAGAAATTTCCAAGTGAACATATGCTGAATGAAGTTCATATGGACATGGAAATACAACTTATACATAAAGACAGAAAAAGCGGCTAAGTCAAAGCTATAGTGGCTGTGCTGCTCGACCAAGCCAAGGTTCACAAAGGCAACTTCTCCCACAATTCATTCCTCCAGCATTTTGATTTAATAATTAAATTTCCATTATCAGTATTAAATTAAAATCCAAGAATTTTAAACAGTTTTGAACGGAAGATAATCTCATATTGTGAAGGACTTCAACTTGAATGACTTAGTTGTAGATTAAGATTAAGCAAATAAGCATCTATTCTATTATCCAGGCTCTTTGACTACACCTCCATGCACTGAGGGTGTGGAGTGGCTTGTATTAGACAAAATTTAACCACTCTTAAATTATCATAAATTAATATATTTCCTCTTCTTAATAAATTGAAATTTAATCTCTATAAAATATTTTCATAAAATAATAACTCTCAAATGAGCAGCTTGATTACTTCTACAATAGATGGCCTAAAAAAAACATTTTCGCCACGAAGCACCAAGGAAATAATAGACCTGTAAACCTACTTGGACCAAGAAAAATTTACTAAAAATTCGATAAAACCAATAGCATTTTCTAATATTTCCTTGATATTTTTTAATGAGTCCAAAACAGACTTCATTAATATGCCCCAGCAATAAATCAAATTTAATTAAAAGAAAATTTAATTTCTTTAAAGATCCAAGCAAAATATTTATACTGAACATTAAAAAGTCAAATAATCATGAAAGTAATGTATAATAAAATATAAGTTAATAAGCACATTATTTAACTTTAGTATAATAAAATAAAACAACTGATAAATGTTAACTAGCAATTAAATGAAATTTAACTGCACTCTGATACGAAAATAGCAAGAATCTTCTCACTTATCTTTCCAATATGTCTGACTACAATTTTCTTACAAGTGTCTCAGTACAAATTAAACTCAGAGGGTTCTTTATCATATTTGCAAAGTGGAGCTAACTGGAACGAAGCTTGTGCAAGTGTAAGTTTATTTCAAAATTCTTTATAGTTCTTTATAATCAAGTGTGTAACAATTCATATTTAAAGACCCAATCAAAGTTAATGTCTATGCTAAAGAATAGTATTTTTGTTGGTTTTAAGCAAGTTATTCATATTTAATATTTTAGGGGTCAAACTAATCTCCAATAGACATTCCACTCTCATATTCAAGCAGATCCTCTAATGTAGGCAGACTAAAAAAATCTGATGCTCTGGAAATATTGGTCTCATAGAATAACATGCAAGGAGTTGCTTTTAAGGATTTAGTTAACACTTTTCAGACTGTCTTCACTGATTTATTAAAATCATTTTAATTCTAAAATTAATTTTATATGATTTTTATTGGATGGAGCAATAAGCTTCTGGAACTATAATGCTGAACCAGAAACCTTTTAACTATTATAATTTACGTGCATTCCCCTTCAGAACACACTTTTGATGGAAAGTAGTATAATTTAGAGGTACATTTCGTGCACAAGCACTTCTTTGAAAATAAGCTGGCAGTTCTTTCAGTTTAGTTTGACGTTGAAGACGGAGGAGATAGAGACAACGATTTTATTACTGCTTTAAAATTGGACTCTAAAAACATGACAGCTCTTGCTATTCCAGCTATGAATTTGATAAACTAGTTGAATAAAAATAATCTGCTAGATAGTGAACTGGTTGGTTGTTCACGACCCTCAGCCTAATTCAAAAACACAAATAAATTACTTTAATACGAAATGGATGAATAACTAAACTTATGCACACTTGAGTCAACTTTCATATATACGAATCTCTTGTTAAGAGGTTGTATATCTCTGTTGTTGCCATGTCCATGTGATGGGTCAAGCTTAATAACTATTCAAAAATGGTTTATTGGCTAAAACCTTTTACTTATAAATAAAAAATCTCAAATTTTAGTTAATCAAAATTATTAATTTTAATTGGCACTAATTGGATTTTAAGTGTTTATTAATTTCTTACTCATCTGAAATGAATTTCAAGCTAAGTATTGCTCAAACTTATACCATTATAATTTCTAAATTTACTTAATAAATTTGTCATAAATGATAATAGAAATAGCGGTGATTGGAATTTTTTTTATAAAAAATAATGATATTTGTTTTATATTAAAACTGTCTTCTATTAAAACTAAACACTTCTAATCATATTTTTAAATATTCTTTTCTAAATAATCAATAATATAATAAAACAATCAAATACATTGACTTTGAAGTATGTAAATTGCTATTAACTCTAGTTAATAATTATTAATTATAATACAATTAGCTAAACCTCTGCAGTATAGTTTACTTCTAAGGTATTTATTGAAACCCAATTTATAAAATGATATTTTAGAAACATGAAAGCATCTTCTCATGCACTTCCTTGTGCAATTTTAATGCTGCTGGGACTCATTTCACAAGTGAATCTTAAAATTGTATTTAAAAATGTGAAATAACTTTTTTTTAAATTGTATCTATTTGTTTTAATTAATGCTTCTGGTGGATCTATCGTCTACTCATCTGGTGGCTCAAACTGGAAGGACGGAGTTTGCTCAAATGTAAGTACTGATAAAATAAGTAATATACTTGCGAGTATGCTAGTAAATAGATTTAGCAGTTAATATATAAATCCTATCAATTACTAATAAAGATCAATTTGAAAATGAAAGTTATCTCCAAATTTAAACTTCAAAAATGAAGATATTTGAATTCTTTATATTCAGGGAAATAAACCAATTTTATGTAGGGCACTTCCTAATCACCTATTGATTTGCCCACAAGTTTCAGTAGTTCATCAGACAAATTTAATTAATAGCAATTAAACTTGGAAGAATGAAAGGAAAATTATTAAATTAAATAAACTATATTGTTTAAGAGGCTATTCTATTAGGTAACTTATTTATGCCTCTAAACTGTTGCTACAGTTTGTTGAAACTTAAGCTTAAGAGTTTTAAAAATAAGTTGAATATACACAAATTAGAAACTTTGAAAATGTTTCTTGAAAAATTAAACTATTTTTTAAGAAAAAGATTGAAGTCAAAACATCTCACTTTGCTAATAATCTAATTAATGAAGTGTTAAGCTGCATAATACAATTTAAAAATAATTTATTTCTAAGTATTTTAAAAATGATTTCATTTCTTAATTTTATTACAATGTTTTAAAATAGACAACTCTAAGAGATTAGTAAAGAGTGATGTTTTAGATATGATAATGAATGAGGGCCTCATCGCTGGAGTCAGACTTAACGACCTTGGCACTACTTATCAGATCGATTTCCCAAACGGAATATTGGCAATGTGGAGACCTGCTGGAGTCGTGGGCACCTACAACTTACTCCAATTTCATGTGCATGCTCCCTCTGATCATACTTTTGATGGAAAACATTACGATCTAGAAATTCATTTCGTACATAATCAACCAGGCAGCTCATAACTAGCTGTTGTGTCTGTATCTTTTGACGTTGACGATGGAGGAGATGAATCAAACGATTTAATTGATGCTCTTCATGTTGACTACAAGAATCAAAGTGCCCTTACAATTCCCACTATGAAATTACTTGGGAAATTGAACTATCACAATCTCTACCACTATTAAGGCCCTCTCACCACTCCTCCTTGCAGTGAGGTAGTAAACTGGCTTGTTGTGAATGATCCGTAACCCATAAGTTCAACTTAACACAGAAACTTTAATGAAAATTGGATGAGCAATTCTACTTTTGCATATGGTCATGGCAACAACAGAGTAGTCTAATCTATTAACCAGAGATATGTTTATCTCAAAGCTAATGCAGATACTTTACTTGCAAGTTTAGGTATTTAAAGGACATTAATTGGGTTTATTTCAGTATATTTCCTTTATTCAATTCACACTATTTACGATTGAGATTTTATTAAACTTGAAAATCCTTAGAATTAATTAAGGATAAACTATAATTTAATTGGGGAAATTAATTAAAAATTAATTAAATTATTAGCAGTTAACTTTATCTGTTTGATAGAGAATACAAAATCAGCTGAACTTTAGTATTGGCGGTACAGCCTTATCGCATAGTAGGAGCGAGATAACTGACTTTGATTTTAGGTGATTTGTTTAGTAAATTTAATGCCAAAATTAAAGCCGAGTTATCTCGCTAAGTCAGAAACTGCCAGTAAAAAAGTCCAGCTAAGTTTCAATTGTCTATTAAACAAGAACCATATTAATTATATTTTGACAAAGTTAGCAGCCACAAACTTAATTAATTAATTATATTTTAATTTCCCAATTCATTTATACTTTAGCAATAAAGGTTCCAAGTTTTAATTATTCGATTAAGACAATTAATTTCATTATCAAACATTAATAATTAACATATTTACTATCAATTATTTTAGAGTCTTGCATTTAAAAGGAAAATATAGTGTAAGAACAATAAATATAATTTAATGAGAATATGTTAAATTTCTTAATCCTAAAGAGTTGATGGTAATGAAAAATAAACTAAGTAAATATCTCCAAAGGTATTATCTCAATCTATAATCCTTAAAGTTTATTGATTCAATGAATATTTCAATGTAAATGCTTAGAGTTATTCTCTCTCAAACTCTGTTGCTGCCGTGAGTAGTTGAACCATTATCAACCTCTATTTCAAATTGCTTGCCACTGTTCAATTTATCTTTGTTTTGGTAGTTTCTCTTCATTTGTAGATTTTGCTTCTGGATTTTAAAAATTAATAATAATTAGATGTACTCATCTTGAACACCACTAAGGCCTTTTCTAGATTAAAATACAGCTTGACCCTTGGGGTAATCCTATAAAAAGTAATTTTAAGTGGTATTTCAAAAATTATTAACAAAGTAAGAACAAAAGATATGAAACAATTTATTTCATAAATATCCTTTGTAAATTTCGATAACTTTCGGTAAAATTAATGGAAGCTCTTATTTTTCAAATCAAGAGTAGCAAATCTAGTATTTATTTATCTTTGGCATTTAGGATAAGTATTATCAAAGCAATCAATTGTTTTTAACTTACTTATTCAGTCTCAATAGTAGTCTTAAGTTGAATCTTAGATTGGAATGGATTGCGATTTTTCATCACGATTGTGTTTTAGCCTATACCAAAAACAATCTATAAATTTAAATAAAAGTTAAAACCCCAAAACCCCTTAGCCTCCATTATTTATTCTATTTTTTAATAATTTTGAATGTTAATTAAGGTCAATAGTAAGTGTACTGCTGGGATAAGAGCTTTAAGATTTTCCAGACTATTGCTACTTACTGAGAGCGTAGTCACCAGTGTTCATCTCGGCATTATTGCAACAGTTCAAAATTTAACCCATTTTATTTCTCCTCCAAATTGATTTAATTATTTCAACTCAAAATTATTAAAACTTTAACTTAATCATAAAGAGAGAGAGAGTACAGCACCTTAACTTATTAGACTTTAAGTAAAGTATAATTAATAATAGGCTTGTGAATTAATAAAATAGATATTGTGGAATTGAGTTAACTAATTAATTAGGAATCATATATTAGATAGCAAGTTACTTGATAATTAAAATTAATTTAATTATTTGGCTTCTTAACATAAGTTAACTACTTTATTTAGGCTTTATTTTATCTTTAAAAGCAGGTAAGTGCTGCTGTTTTCTATTAAGCCTAAATGGTAAAGGTTATAATTTAAATTATATATTAAGTGCTATATATGAATTGAGGTCAACTCGAACTATTTATTATTAATATATATCTTAGCAGAGAAAATGGTAAGTTCTAACAAGCATTAACATTGTGTATTAATTGTATGTTAAATTTAAATACGCCTGAATAAATTTAATTAGATTTGTGTAAAAATGAGATAGTAAAATTAAGTGTAGGCAAGAGGACCCAAGAAGCATCAAAAGAGAATCGCAGCCCCATCCCACTGGATGTTGAACAAATTAGGAGGAGTTTACGCCACCAGAGCCGGTACCGGTCCCCACAAGAGAAGGGAAAGCATGCCACTAACTGTACTCCTTAGAAATAGATTGAGATATGCAATTTCTCGTCAAGAGGCTATTAAGATCGTTAAAGACAAGGAAGGACTCATCAAGATCGACGGCAAGATCAGAAGAGACCCCAGATTGCCATTCAGTATTATGGAATTTTAAAAATTGGTTTATGATTTTATCAATAAAAGTTGATTGTAATTAAAAATGGACGTTGTCACCATTAACAGAACTGGAGATCACTTCATAATCCTCTACGACGTCAAGGGTAGATACCAAGCTCACAAGATCGACGCTAAGGAAGCTCAATTTAAGCTCTGCTCCATCAGAAGCAAGGCAATGGGACCAAACAAAGTTCCCTAGGTTGTTACCCACGACGGAAGAACACTCAGATTCCCCCACCCAGACATCAAGAAGCATGATATCGTCAAGGTAAGCATCAGCAGATTCTTATCTTAGTGGCAACGGCAGCAATTATTTCTTTATTCTCGTTAGCTCCTTATATTTTGCTCTCTCTTCTTTGAAAATATGTATATATAATATCTTTATTTTATAGTTGAATCTCGAGACAAACGAAGTCGAGAGCCTCATTAAGTTCGAGAACGGAGCTCAAGTTCTCCTAGTCGGTGGTAACAACATCGGAAGAGTCGGTGTTCTCCAACACATCGAAAAGCATCCATGCAGTTTCGATATTGCTCACATCAAGGACAACGCTGCCCACTCATTCGCCACCAGAGTCAACAACGTCTTCGTTATCGGAGAGGGCAAGAAGTCTGTCATTTCACCCCTCCCAGCCAAGGGTATCAAGCTTTCCCTCATTGAAGAGAGAAACAAGAGACTCAGAATTGAAGCTGAAGAATCTAAAAACGATACTTTACCTTTTGTAAATCAATTATTTAATGGAAGGATTAATGAATTGAACTTTAAATCAAGAGAAGGAACATTTAAGTTTTATAGCTTATTAAATATCCTTTTAGTCAATAATTTAAAATAGTCATATGAATTTGTTAAGTAATTTATATTTCATTAAACTTATCTTTTTTGTTTAATTATTGAATAAATTGCTTAAGATGAATAATGAAAAATTAATTCTTATATTTTTATTCGATAAATATAGTAATTTTTATTATTTTTAATTTTTATTGGCATTAATTTGAAAATAGTGCAGTTTAATAAGGAAAGTATTAAGCAAAAACAGTTTATATTATTTCGACTTTCTTGTTAATTTTAAGGATAAAAAAGCATTTGGCTTTCAATAAATAAAGATGATGAAGTTATTTCCTAAAAAACTTTTAAGACTCTTATTTAAATTAAAACAAAACGTAAACCTTTATAAGCAAATAAAACTAAAAAATAAAATATATAGATAACTAGTAGCACCTTTAAAAAAAAACATCAAGTTTGTACAATTTAATAAGTTTTATAGTAATAATATAATTTAAATACAAATATTAGATAAAAGAATTTAATTGGGAGAAATGAAAAATAAATATACAAACAAAACCCAATAGGCAAATATAAATAGGAGAGATAGTTTATTTATACAAGAGTATCATTACTATATTAGGCAATTAAACATTTGAATTCTCTGAGGATAGCAGGATGCTTGAGAGTGGAAGCAGTGAGAGTAATGATAAAAGAGATGTCATGTTATTTCTACTACTGCAGTAGCTGCCCTGCTTATACTGCAAGCCCTCATGCGGTTCATGGCTAAGCTTTAATTCTTAATTTTTGGCATGGCATTTTCACTTTGGGGTCATCGATCCTGATCGTGACTCTTCAGCACGTACCAAATTCTACACTTAAGGTTCTCGATGTCAGAATGACACTTTTGTCCGAATGTTGACAGATAGGTAGCTGCTCAAAAGGGGATTCTTAAAGAAGAAGCTATTAAGGACTCTTTTGCTTTTTCAGGGGGAAGAAATAGCACAGCCTCAGTATCAGTTTTGCGGCCTCAATCTGCTCTCTGGCCTACAGCAGGGGTTTTATGGGCTACCTCAGAAAATGGTCAAAATAATAGCATTGGGTATTCAGGCATTTGTGGACTTTCGATTTTGCAGACGAAGTAAGGGGCGAATCTTCGAATGGGGGGCGGCAAGTGCTACCACGCAAATCATCATGCCAAGACGCAGGGAGATGGAGTCTCCGACTCAGACATCTATCCCAGGAGCCGAGATACACAAGCATCTTTGTTTCTCATGCTATACCAGAGCCATTCAATCAAGCGCCTTCCTCATGTCTTTGTGTTGAATCTCGTGCTACAGTCACCTGCTTCTAGCATGCAGATGCTTTCCTCTAGCTCTTTGCCGCTTTCTTCTGGTGGTTATCTGAATTCCTCCCTCAAGCAGTAGATTAGCCTTGGCGCTTTCCTACTGGGTTGATTAGACTTTCGTAGGAGATGTACCCCTTGACGTTAGCTTGGCTAAGGATCCCTGAAACACCATCCTTTTCGCTGTAAGCCCTTTAGCATCCCATCCAATGAGGATACCTTCCACTCTCGTGGTTTGGAGCTACAACGTAACATCTTTGCACAAAAGGGAACATGTTCAGATGTCTGGAGTGTCAATGATGAGTTATGCTCGGTATCAGGCAATACGAGACCTTCAATCTCTCTCACTCTAGCAAGCTTGGTGCTTAATACGAGTAGATTCAGCCCAAATGTGTTTGCAACATCATGACCATCTCACTTGCGATGCTATAAGGAATCAGATGACCAACGCTAATTCTTACCTCCTAGCTCTACGGAGCCTTTCAAGAATAGTAGGCATCACTAGAGAGAATCAAATGACTGTTAAACCTTACAAAGCCACTGATGCTCTATGGCAGCCATACGATGCTGATGCTTGCAACGGTGTGATAATCGAAGGTACATAAATCTATGTTTACACTCTCTTCTTCCCCTGCTTCCATGTCTGGAGGGCTCCCACTGGTCTTACTAGCACATTGTTGTCACTACTGGAAGCCATTAGTACTGGTCATGTACTTATATCATCATGGATCAGATCACTGTCGAAGAAAGGTCGCCATCTAGAGCTATGAGGCTTAATGCTCTGATTCACAATCACTCATTGACATAGCAGGGTTAATTAGTTTCAGGTAGATTGAGAGTGCCCATTTTCAATATTAATTGTAAGAGTTTAATTGGGAACTTACTATAATTATAATAAACATCTGTCATTAATTTGGCTATTTCTTGATTTTTAAAGATTCAATGTTACCTTTTGTCACCTTTTTGTCACCTTTATCAATTCATTCAATGGGGTTTTATCTAAATTTACACAAATGAATAGCTTGCGATTTGGGATTGAAAATGAACATTATATCTTAGATGATCTTGAAACAATTAAAGCTTGATATTCAGCAACAAAAACTCTGTATTTAATTAAAAAATAAATACCTATGAACGAATTGAGAAATATAATGTTTAAACTAAAGAAGACTTTACTAATATTTTCATATTTTTAATTCTAAACATAACATGCAATTTTTCAATAGGTTTTAGTTTTAAATGAGCAAGCAACTGCTAAAGCACTCTAAGATTTATTGAAATTATGTTCCTTTATTATTTAATAACAATTTTTTAACTGTTCGCAACATCTTTTCAAACCCAAAAAACTAATTTCAAGATTTAATTTAAGTTTACTACCTATATTGTTAAAATAAGTGAAACTTATATTACATTTTTTCTATATTTCTTGATAATATCAAGCACATTAATTTAATAAGTCAGCATAAGAACGATATAATTTATATCATCAATTATCTATATAAAATATCAAAACCATAATGATACTATAAACTAAGAAGGGAGATCAATATATCCTTGTATAAAAGTGATTGTAATGAGAAGTATTAATATGAAAGAAAATTTTAATTATCGAAATGACAAACACTCGCCCACACCATCAATGTTCTGTATTTTTAAGCATTAGAAATAGAATCACTTTATTATACAATCTTAATACTAAATCATGTGACTTATTTATTAGATAAAATTTTTTATTAAGAAATTATTTATATCAATTCATTTACGTAGTTTCTTGTTAATTTGTTTTGATTGCGTGCATCAGTCACCCTTCTTTAATTCCATAAACCCTAAAAAAAACTTTTTCTCTACTAAATTTCTAAATCACTTTCTCAACACAAAAACATCCCCATTCATTGTTCTTTCATTGTATATGTTAAATATATTGCTCATTCATTAATTATTATTTGCTATTCTCATTTACATTGGCTCATCTGAATCTTCAATAGATGTACCAAAATATCAGAATGCGTGGTGAATTGCGAAAGTATATAAACTAGTAAATAAATTAACAATTATAATATAAATTTAAACTAGCTTCTAGTTTTTAACCAACAATCTTAAAAAACATTAGCACTTATAAAATCATAATGGACTCTAAGCAAAACGACCAGAATATCCCAGTTCTGCGCCACATCTGCAGCACATTCTTTGGCAGTAAGGCTACTAACTTCATCTGCTCTTCGTGCCATAGTGATGAATATACTATTTTAATCATAAAGAAACTAAAATTAATGACTTTTAGGGTGTATTGTTTAGTTATTTATATACAATTTAAATAATAGATGAATAGCAATACAACAAACTTGATTCTTATAAAAATGTAAGCTTGAGTAAACAAGTCAGAACCCATTTTAGCACAAACATAACAACAAGAGACAGTTGATTAAGTAAATTCCAATGAACCTAAATCTAATGAGATTGAAGAAGTGAAAATGGAAGTATCTCCAGCAATCGAGGAATTACCTGTTGAACCAATTTAAAATTTTAAATATATTGCATTTAAGGGGTAATCTGATACCTATTTAAAATTTGATTGAACCACCAAAACCGAAATACGAGATTTAAGCAAATAAATCATTATATAATGCTGGACTTGCAAAAAGAAGGTGGGCTTGCTTGGTTTCTCATGCAAATGCGATTATGTATTTTGTGGAAAGCATAGGTATGCGGAGGAGCACAAATGCCACTTTGACTATCACAGACAACACTAAGAGAAACTCTGGATCGAAAACCCGCTTTGCAAGAATGATAAGTTCAGCAGAATTTGAAGATCAATCGTATAGTAATATTGCTATAAAATAATTTACTGAATATTACTAGATAATAATTGATTTGTTGAATTTAAATTAATTACTAAATTAAATACGAAGTAGTTGTAGTCAATCAAAAATGAAAATTTTGTCGAAAAAAATTTGAATTTCGATAGACTTTATTATTATTGTATAATTTAATTGTATAGTAGGATAGAGTAAGCATTACTTAAATGGATACCTCTAAATTTATTAAATTATGCGATCCAATCAAAGTCTAGTTAACTCTTTCTAAGGAGGAGATAAATATTTTCCGCCAAAAGTAAAGTCCAGCTAATTGTTAATACTTTATATAAAGAGTTAAGACGCCAAAATTGACAAATTTTAAATGCCACTGATTTTAATCATAATAATTTAATTATAAATTAGTTTCTCGAATCAAAAATAATTAAGCAATATGAGAATGCTATAATTAATATGAATTTACTAAAATAAATATTTCACAATATTTTCTGCTCAATGTAGCTGAGAAATGAAATGTATCGTAAGATTAATCAGAGACAAAAATGAAAGGAAAATATCAAAGATTTAAAAAGTTTTATTAGTCAGAATACTTAAGAAATCGCCTTAGTCTCTAGTAATGTGTAAACTTAATTTTGTCTCAATAATTTTACTATTGATAAAATACAAAACATTTGGAAATTATAAAATTGAAATAAATAATAACTGTAATGAAAATGTTATAATTAAGCATGTTTAGTTTAATATGAGAAAATCACTAAATAATGCTATAAAAAAATGCATTTGTGCATAATGAAATACTAACTGGAGTTTTATTAAATTTTGTGATTTATATTTTAATCATATTTTCCTAAAAAATTTTATTTGAGCGAACAAGTATTATGCGTGTTATTATAAAGTAATTGACTCTGTATATTTGATAAATGCGATAATATATTATTCGAGTAATTTCTCTTATAAAGCAAGCACATTTTTTTGTTTTTTAGACAATGCTAAAATATTTGCGATCTTTAACTATGAACAAGGATAATTTAGAAAAATATTATCTAATATTATGAAAAAATGCTAAAAGCATGGATAATTTTATGTAAATAAAGATAAAAAAGATAAATATTTACTTGATTTAGAGGAGAGGTGAGTGTCTCTTGTAATCCATTTTTAATCTATATATTTTTAATTATGTTCAGTTTTCAATTAATTTAAAATAAATCTTGAATTTCAAAAATTCATGCATAATATCAACTAGTCTTCTTTATTTTTATAATGGTTGTATGTTGATTTTTAAAAGCTATCTTAAAGTTTAATTTAAAAATGAAATTTGGATGTATGTTAAATGTAAATTAGATAAATGATGCAATTTTTTATTTATTAATATTATTATTTGGTTTGCTTTAATCTTTAAGATCAAATTCAATTCTTATATATTTTTTATCATTAATAATCGTTTTAGTTATGAATTTGATATCAGAGAGTGGTTTGAGAGTGAGAGCCTTTTAGACCTAAGAACTTGTTCTTTGACTCGTAATGCCCAAAGTTTGAATGAAGTGGTAATTTGAAATTAAAACTTATTTAAATTATTTAATTTAATGTATCTTGAGATATTTTATATTAACAAAAAGGAAGTTTGTAGTTACCAAGTACTGGGATAGCTAAAAAGAATTAATAAGTTAAAATAATTAAAAATACATTTTTAGTCCTTTGTGATATCGATTGTTTTTCTATCACTATGATAGAATGTTCTTGTCTTAGGGGATCTGAAGGTAAACTATGTGTATATTTTCTAATATTAAACCATTAAAACTTTATAATTTTAGAGAGGAAAGTTGAGCTTGGATCAGATATTCCAACATGAAGAGAATATGCACCAGGACCAGGTTTTTGTTATGTCTTATCATCTCTGAATCTAGGTAAAGATGGAAGACTGAAGGTGGAAGCCTTTGAATTCTTGATTGAGCCAATGTAGTAATCTCCAGTTGCATTAGTGCCGGTCTTTGGATCATAGGCTCCTGGACCTGGATTATATCTGGTGGTGGTTAACATCGCTATAATGTTTAAGTGAGGAACTAGTTTTGTAAAATAAAAACTTACAATGATTGATAGTTCTGCCTTTCATGCTGTACTTTGAGGCTTGTGCTCCAATTTTAGGTGGGACAGTATAAGTACCAGGGCCCGGAATACTTTTGTCCAGAGGTGGATTTTCCTTAATATATACTTTTAAGTAGGCTTCTATTGCGATACCAAAACTAAAGGCATGACCGTGAGGATCGCCCTTATCAAAATCTGATTTTGATTTGTAAGCTTTAGGAGCAGGAATATCAGCCACAATTTTAAAGTTATTGAATGAAATATAAAATGTTAGAACTTGTTGATTAATCCCTCATTATACTAGTTCCTCTAAATATTAAGTTACTGAAATGTTTAGACGCAATTAAATGAGTAATTAAAATCTCTGACTTACTGTTCTTAATAAAACTTGATCTAGTAACATATCCTAGAGATGGTGCTCTCCTGGAAAAACTAGTTGGAATATCATATGACACATTTTCATTTCTACAAATATAAAGTTAATAAAATTAGCTGTTTTCCATAATAAATTAGTTTGAAAGATATTAAAAATATGTAGAACATTTAACTTTGAGTAAAAAAGTTAGATTAATTTCATAAAATCCATTCTCAAATAAACTCAAAAATTACTTTGGTAATTTACTTACAAGTTCTTTTTATCGAGTCCAAATCTTGAGGCCTTAGAGAACGAAAATAGTTGCTTTGAAGGGGAACAGTTAGTTGGAGCAAAACAAATTTATTGTGCTGTTGATGCGATGATTGACATTTATATTTTCAGTGCTTAAAAGTATATCAATTATTATAATATTTTATTTTATTTTCTGCTGCAACTTAATTTATTCATGTTATTCATAAAGCTTAGAAAGAAATTACTATTAAATCTTTGTTATGAAAAAAATAAAACACTCATTTTAAAATAATCAATATAATGCTTAATGCAACAGCAACACCAAATTATAGTTACATAAAAATACCATTATTGATTAAGTTAAACAAAAGCTGTCTCCCATTAAGAGGTTAAGTTTTTCTGTTATTTCCATTTCCGTTAGCAAATTTGGGGTTACTTTTCCAATGATGATTAATGATTTCTAACTATTCTTCAGAGATATACTTCAAAATATAAAAGAACAATTTATTTAGACATCGATTTAGGAACTACAATCCAGTTGACGCCTTCACTACAAGGTGGAGTAGTCAAAGATCCAATATAATGAAAAATAGCTCTCCCTTTATCTTCCTATATTTTATTTAGTAAATCGTATAGAGGTATTAAGGGCACTTAAGGGTTATGTTCTTCCTATTACAAAGACTCTATAAATTCATTATGCTCATTTCCACCTTCTTCAAGGTCAAAATATAAGGCTACTACTGCTAGAGAACTTGAATTGAATTATCTGTGAACTAAATGTAGCTCTAAATCATAATTATTTCCATCAAAAGTGTGTTCAGACAGGGAATGTATATGCATTTATAAGATCTTGAAAAGGCCAAGTTGACCAGTTGAGTTCCAAAAAGCCATAGTTCCAGCTCCATTTTAAAAGTTGACTTAGTTTGTAGTATGATAATCTGTCATCGCTATGTTTTTCATTTATGTGTCTGACAATAGCATTTTTAAATGAGAATTATGATGAATAACTGCATCATCTTCATTAGTTTATTCCAGGATTGATTTAGATGTTGCTACTTTGAGAACAATTTCAGAATCATTTTATTAATTCACTTGCTAATCTTTTAAATTTTCATTATCATCGGCAGCGCTAATATTTTAGTTATTTGAGTTTAGTTTATTATCATTTAATACTCTCCTAAATTAAGCAACAACCACGGTAACATCAATATAATCTTAATTGTTTTCTATTTCTCCAATAATTAACACCCACGAATCTCTCTCCAATTTCATAAATTTAACTCAATTTCTCAAGTGGAATATCGATAGGACTTTGTTTTTTCCCCTATAAACAGAAGATTAGTCATCATTTTAAAGAATAAAAATAGTTTTCTAGATGATAAAATAAATTATTTCTTGACACTTATAATTTAGCAGATATCGGGCCAGTCATCACCCATTTTCTTATAACTAAGAGCAGCTGAAGCGTTTTCATTTGAATCTTAAATATACAAAAGCACTGAGACAACGATGAAAGATAGTTTTATTTTATGGTTTATTTTAATAGTAAGTTTTTGATTATTTCATTTCTGCACAATACTTGTGATAAAAATATATTTAAATTTAATAAAATAAGATTAAATAAGATTTTACTCTATTTGCATAAAATTAGAATTAAGATGAAACTCTTCATGTATTTCTAGATCAGATTTAAAATATATTAGTAATTTAATAGATATATGAACAATTAGAATCCTTTTATTCACGATTCTTAGGAAAATCAGAAAAAAACTAATAAACTGACTACATGAAAGTCAAGAAAGATAGATTGGGGAATTTAGCTCCACCTGTTATCAAAATTAGCTTAGCTTACCCTTAAAAGTAGATTTAAAATTAGTTGACAGATATGAATAAGAAGGACTCTCCAACTTTTGATATCAATCACAAGAATATTGGGATTATTTTTCAAATACTTTGTTTTAGTAATATTTCATAATTGATATACTTTTTAAGGATCAAGAAATATCAAAAGCACAAGAAACTCAATGAATATATGAATAAACAGCCAGAGTAGCAAAATTACATTAAATAGTCTAAATAGTAATCTCAAAAATAATGCATTCAGAATCAATCAAGCTCAACAACAGAGTTTCATGTTAACAGGTATATGGAGAGAGATGATTAGTCTATAATATCTCACAAATAATCCTCATTAAGTCGCCACTTTGCAGGAAGATAATTCTTTTATTTTTCTGAACAGAAGTCCAGATTATGAAAAGTTTAAGGAACATGAACCAAACATCTTACCTTCAAAGTATTTATAGACAGAGTAAGTATTTGGCACAGAAAGATAGCAAGAAAAAATTTAAATATCATAATACCAATCAAGTAATTAATAACCTAAAAATGGATATCAATTTAACATCAAGGATTAATCTTTAATTTCTTTTGGTAAGTATGATCCTAACTTCCAGATATAAAATGCCAACAACTCAAATTAAATTTAAGGAAACATCCCTTCGAGTCAAGATTAAACTCAGTAGCTTGATTACACTATTTAGCCTTCCTCAAAGTAGTTACCTTAGCTAGATTTATTTATTTATTTTTATTAAGATAGGCATTCTAATAGATATTCAAGGTCTGTTTCTTAACATAATCTAATTTCTGATTCAAATCTCCTTAACTAGCCAAAGCTTTATGATTCTGATAAGATTATAAAGCAAGAAATTGATGAAGTTGTAAATTTCCAAGAGATAGATGAATGTTTTTCGAGATATTTATAGAAGAATAAAAGTGAGAAACGATAGACTTTAATTATTAATGATTTGTATGCACACTAAGACTCAAAACAAAATCTAAAGGAAAACATGTAAGAAAGCTATGAATAACTTGCAAATATAGACTAAAAGCTTGCTAAGTCTAATACATTGAAGATAGTATCAAAGGATCTTGAGTTTCCTCTAAAGGAGAGTTTCCAGAAAGCAAAGTAGCAAAGCAGGCATAACTTTCAAAACTACTTGATAGAACACATTCTTAAAGATGAAGATTTGAATTCTTTCACAGACAAGCTTTACCAGAAAACGCCTTAATAATAGACTGATAAATAACTTTAGGTCCAGATTTCTTACAAGACAATATATGAGGAGGATTTAGAAGATGAGTAGATTCAAGAAGATATTCATGAATAGAGATAGCTTAAGATTGTACCTCAATAATTATAGTTTTTTAGTTAAGCTTAGATAAACTAAAGAAGAGATCAAGCTGTAGGAAGCAGGACTGTGGTATTCAATAAACCAAACTCAAGTGATTAGAGTTAAGGAATAGAGTGCCAAAGTAATTAAAAGCCATATGAATTTATTACAACTAATTCAGATCAAAAGAGAAACTTAGTCTTTCAAGATCCATAGAAATAACATTTATCATTTATTTTTATTAAATATGTAAAGTAAGAGGTAATACTAAAGAAACCAAACACAGAAAAGTTATCAAGAAATCATAATTTATTTTCTAGCTTTGTCCCATCAAAAATTATTAGCTTCTTAAAAATTTCAACAAACACAATCTAAACCTCAAGAAGTCTTAATTTTGAAATTTAAAGGATTAATTAATTTTACTATACAATCATTTAAAACTCATTTCATTTATTATAATTGATATAGAGTATAACTTAAGTTAAATACATTAAAGTAATTGTATAAAAAGTACAAAAGCATCATTAAATTTACTATATTTAATGATCTCTATATAAATACTTCTTATATCACTTAAGAACTACTTGCCTCTTATTGTTTTCCTTTTGGTTGTACTAATTTAAATGATGAATTTTTGTTTTAAATTTCTAATTGTTTGTTTCAAATATTTATTCTAAAATAATTTAATATTTCAAAAAATTATGAGAATTTTTAAAAACTATGTTTTTAATAATAATCTCATTTTAACCTTGTCAAATAATTCGTACAAAATATTCACTTAATATTAAAAAGAGATTTAAGATTTATCAATCCAAGTGGTTTAGCTTTTTATTTTTTTATTTGAAATTTTAGCCACAATTAAAATCTCCGTTGATTTAACAGAAAAGATGATTTCTCGTAATGTTCCAATTCTTAGTCCCGCATTTCCAACATAAATTTACCCTAGTCAAATTCCAAACCTAGAGGAAGAAGTGCGATGCGTTCAGAACTTAACGTTGTCCTCAAGAAAATTACACTTCCTATGATTTCTTTGGTTTTGAAAAATTCTAAACCCAATTGGGATATGATTGGCTTGCAAATAATTCAAAAATGTCTTTAATTGACCTACAGTGATCATACTTGCTATTCAAATTTTATTATGGTACATACTAAATTTATTCAAACTTTGAGTCGATGAAGAGTATGAATTGCAATAAGATTTACTAGGACATTCAAGACATCAAATCTATGTAACTGTTAAAATATAATTGAAATTGAGGAATAAAATGGAATAAGTCAATTAATTAATTTCTAATATTTACAGTCAACCTTATCTTAGCTTAAAAATATGGAACTTGTTAGTTAAAGAATTAAAAAAAACTAGCTGGACTTTATTATTGCGGCCCTATCCATCACATCGAAAGAGAATGGTGACTCAACTTTTAATTGGGTTGTATGTTTAGTAATTTTGGTGCTGAAATTAAAAGTCGAGTTATATTGTCCCTATGATGAGATAAGGTAGTACAGTTATTTTTTAAGATTACAGCTAATTAATGAATTTTCTTTTTAAAAAATACCATTTTGTCTAGGTTTAAACATAACTAACTACCACTTATTGTAATTTAATTTACAACTTATTTTATTTCCCAATTCATTTATACTAGAGCAATATTAAGTAGTGAAGAAAGTTAAATTTGATCACTAAATGAATTGAAAAAGTTGATTAGAGACAATGATATATTTTGTAATAATAATGAAAAAAAGATTGAATTTCTTATTCATTTTTTATGGAGCTTGGAAGATGCTTAATTGATATTATAGACACCAAAAGGAATATGTAAAAGACAGTCACCCCAAGTTAAAGTATTCTCTCTGCAAATTCAGTTTATTCTACTTTGTAAAATCTTGAAGAAAATAAATCTCAAGCACAGTCTATCAGCCTTTCAACTAAGATAAAGCCAAATGAAGTTTTAAATTTTAGAAGCAGTGCTATTTCTAAAAAAAGATGAATTGGCTATCCAACTTCCAGATTCCTATTGAAAGGAAAAACAAGCATGCAGCTTTTATGAAAACAAAACCTTAACTTGTTAAGATAATGCCCAAATAACACAATATAGTTGATCAATACAAGCCTTAAAAACATTGTCAAACAAGCTAATCTATTTAAACAATGTATAATTCTAATTTTTATTTTCCTTTACTTTAAATACAAATAATAACCTGCTTCCAAATACATCAATTATTTAAAAAAGAAGATTATTTTACGATCAAAATGAATTCAAGAACTCTCAAGAAATTCAAACTAGTTAAAGCATAATTATTTGAAAGTAAATAAAAATCATTCTCTCAATTCTAGATAAATCAAAACTATCAAGTTATATTTATTATTTATAAAGTTAATTCTATAAGTTTCCTATTGAATCATTGCCTGATTAATTTGTTCAGATAAAGTCAGTATCTTTCAAACCAGCAAAACACATTTCAGATAGAATCAAATCAATTAAGCAAACTAATTCCAGATCTAAAACACCCCCTCTTCAAAGATTAGGTCAATTTTCTAAGTCCATAGTTTAGCCATCAAATTAACCAAATATGAAGCTTATTGACCCTACCTCTTGCTCTGATTCTAAATTGAGAACTAAAAGTATTAGCAGTATTCATAATCATTTTTATACCAAATCAGATGTTATCAATTAACACTACTATGCTACAAATATGGTTATAAATAAATCTTGTTTCAAGGATAGTTAGTTCTTAGTTTTTGAATAAGTCCCCAAGAAATCCAGCTTTTGTCTCATAATTTAAATTTTAAGTTAACTTGTCACCTTAGAGTAAATCAAGATTTCAATAAAAATAATAAATGCTTTGATAATAAAAAATGATTTTTTAAATATGAAGATAATGAAAAAATGATTTTTAAGTTTTTACATTAAATTAATTTTATATCATTACTCAAGAATTTTATAAATAATTAATAAACATAATCTAAAATGAACTAAAACAACAATAAAAAGTAAGGAATTAAAAACCAATCTTTTATTCATGGATAATCAATAAATTTTTTTATATAGCCAATAGAATCAATAGGAGTATTAAGAGGGTGTTTTTGAGAGAGTGACTAAACCAGTGGGAAGACCAAAACAAAATTTAGATAAAACTGATAAGACATCTTATAATAAATGGAATTGGTAATAGAATGACCCAGACTTCTATGAAAGTTTCCACAGATTGCCTGATTCAAAAATACCTGAAATATTTAATTAAGTAAAATGGAACAGATACAATTAGAGTATTTATGCTGGTTAGCCACCGAAGAGATTGGATTTTAGACTTAAAACTTTATGACTAAAATGAGACTAGAAGTCATTTTATTTTCTTCAAGCATTCTTCTTGGATTGAGTAAGTAATTACCTCGTCTGCTATGGAGAGTTAATATTTAAAGTATATTAGCAATTAATTCCATTAATTAATCAAGTAATTAACCTATGCCTTTAAGTGCTGCCAACATTTATCCGATGGGGAAATAAAAGAAAGATGGAAAAAGAAGCGGAAGCGTAACAAAGACTCTATATGAATTAAAACTTGTTAACAATAGCAGTCAGAGTAAATTAAAACCTGAGAAACACCTACTATGAGGATAATATGAATCAGGACCCTAAATATATTTAAGAGGAGGAACAAGCCAGACAAGCTTTTGCTGAAATAGTGGGTTTACTTTCTTAAGATGAGAGAGATAAGAGGGAGCTTGTGGAAGGAAAAAATATTCATGGTTTTGGTAGTGGGTATTTCATAACTTGATTTGCTTGGTTTAAATCTAAAGCTTTTGTAAAAATAGACAAGGTTTTGATATAAATATTAGTTGTGGAATACTTCATTATTCACTTGATGAACATACAAACATTAATTCAATTTTCATTAAGCAAAACTAAAAGAAATGTTAAAAATTAACTATAAGAATTGATTAGAAAATTATAATAAAAATAAAATTTATTTAGAAGTTGAAAAAACAATCAATTAATTAAATAAATAAATTTTAAGTTAAATTGATAGATTATATCCAAATTTCAACTTCTCAACACCAATTAGGTAATAATGCTTTTTAAGCCAAAGATGAAATATTTATAAATTTAGTTTTAAATATTAATAAAAAAAAATAAGAAGAATTCTTAGACATTTAAAAAAATAAAAATCAGAAATTCAATCAATCGCCATACAAAAGAGTTTTAAAGTATAATTAATTTTGAATTATAAAATATTTATTATATTTATGTAATTAATTTAAACCAAAAGATATGTCTAAAATAGCAATTAGAAGGTATCCAGAAGCCCTATAGCTGGAAACAGATCTCCAGAATCAAATAGAAACATATTTATATATTTATACATAATTTAGTATATTAATTAAACTTTGTCGCGCAAAGTCAATCCTAAAATAATAATAATAATGTTTATTGATAAATTAAATTGCATTATAAATTTATAAATTCCTATGTATTATTATCACAGCTGTTTTGTGTCCTTACAATTGATATTATTTGTTTCAATAGAATGAAAGCGAGACATTTTTTATTTAGATCTATCAAATAATGCAATAATCACATTAATATCGTTTTAAATCTGACTAATCAATACATCAAATAACATAATATTTAAATAAACGGGAATATTTCTTCAAAAGTATCGATATTAATTTAGGTCCAATTTTCCTGCCCAAATAATTTTATTTTGGCAATAAAATGACAAAACTATTAATCAAATAGAATAGTACTGACTAAAAATCCCTCTATTTAACAATTGAGATAGACACAAGACATTAAACTCATCCAGAATTTTGAGGAATATGATCTGTCTTTTGTCTCATTCGGAGAAAACTAAAAATCTAAAAAGCAGAGTTTAAAATAGGACTCTATGGACGAGGGAAGTAGCGGAACAGAGTATATGAACTTTGATTTATTATAATTTATTTGCTTAAATGTGATAATTATGTATTTTAAATCGACATTGATGAATAAAATACTCTTAATAACACAAATAAGCATATCCATATAGAGTTAAACAATCAGAGTGTAGCTTATACTCCTTATATCTAACTATTACAAACCCATAGTAAAAACCATCATATTATTCCTCATAATAAAGATATCTCTCAGACATTTTTTGGTGGGTAGAGAGGCAGTGAAAATAACTTATCATTTTACTTAGAATCCAAACAAAGTAGCTCCTTTCACTATAATCTCTATGACCCAAACTAGCCATATATTTTAATTAAAAATTATATTGAGACGATATTCTCACATTTTGAAGAATTAGCAGTTTTAAATCACTTAGATGCATTCATCATTTGATTCAAAATTATTTAAAGTCATTTATCGTATCTATAAGATTATTAATTCAAAAGAATCAGCTATTAACAACTTCACCTTCAAAATTATTTTTATTTTACATTTGTCTCTTTTATGATAAATTTTAGAGAATTTGTAATTAAAATATACTAAAATTGATTGCAAAATACCTGGCATTAAAATATTTAATTAAGATTCCACTCTCAGCACCCCATAAGTGGAGTTAATGACTCCTTAATAATGCAAACATTAATATTATGATTATTATTTAAATTAATTTTAAGAATTCAAACATGATAGTAATTATTATTAATTATCTTCTAATTATGGATCCATACAGAACATAGTTAATAATTAAAACGAACCCTTGTAAATTGAAAACAATCAAATTGCGCTAAATGTTCCTCAATCAAGATAAATTATTAATTTTAATAGTGGATCTTTTGCACCAGTCTGTTTTTAAATATATTCGAAATATCTTATTTATTGTATATTTTAATTTGTTAGGAGTATTAAGACACATAGTAGGTATAGTTAGAAAGAAGTTTCGAAGAGCAATAGGAAATAGATCTACACAATCCAAGTCAGAATTTATTAACTTCGCAGTATCTTCCTCAGTTAACAAATTAATCAAATTTCAAGAATTACTCGAAGGAATAGATACCCACAGAAGAGGAGGCTTTTGCCTATTATTATAGGTAGTATGTGTCAGCACCACAAAAATATAAAAGTAAAATTAATAGTTTTGTATATCACAACCAATGAGCAGGCCTTAACTGCCTGAAACATTTTCATACAAAAATCTTGACGATCATTCACAAGACCTAGAGTGCAACAACATTAAAATTGATATATCTCAATACACAGTATAAAGTCATCATTAATTTAGTGATAACGAATATCAAATATACTTAAAGCAAACATAGGTAGATTAAGTAAATAATGAAGAATTGGTTTCTGTAGTTTAAACAAAAATTGATAGACCATTCTATGTTTAAGAGTGCAGAGAAAGTCAAATCTAAATTCCTTGATAATAGGCCTAAAACTCCAAATAAAAGTTTTACCAATAAATCCAGGGGGAAATCAACACAAAAGATTTTATAGGCTTAGTAAGAGAGTAATCAAGGCAATTACTATTCCACATCTTCAGTTATGCAGTGTGAGAGTAAGAACAGTAAGTCTGGGACAAATAAATTCGAAGAAAATCTTAGGAAGTCAATGAGTTTGAGATAATCTTAAAATAACTCAAGAATTAGTTCCATTCTTGGTGAAATCATTGCAAAGTAGTAAATTGTATCCTATTTATTTTTTAAAACTGTTAAACCAATTGGTGATTAAAAAGTAGGACATCAAAAGAAAATGTTCTCTTCAAGAAAATCTGTTGAAAAGAATTAAAGCTAGCAATCAAGTAGAGTATCTTCTAGATAAGCATATGACTCTGTCTTTTCAAGTCCAAATTAAGATCACTAAAAGACGAACAGACAAGATTATAAAAAGTTCCTTTCCACTCTCTTTAATTAACAAAATCATTTTGAAGCTTAAAGTTCGCTTAAAGGTAAGTAAGGTGTTAAAGCAGGAGATTAAGTAGTATTGAGATAATACCTAATAAAAAGATTGTAGGAATTCAATTCATAAGTGCTTATTGATTTGATTAAAATAAAGAAGCCAACAAAGCAATGTCTAGTAGCGTAACTTATTTTATATTATTTAGCCGTACTAACAGTTATTCTCCTTCTAAAAATTTAATCTATAAATAACCAGATGATTAAATTCATTAAGATTGGGACAAATTGGTTACAATAATTAGTTCTAATCCCTAAAGAATTTCGAATGAGATACAGCAGATTAATTCGAAAATTAGTAATTTTTCGAATCAAAATTTATTAGATAATCTTTTGAAATTCTGCCAAAACAATTCTAAAATCATAAACCAATCTTAAGACAGGAATGCTAGAATAATTTTTGGAATTTTCATTTCAATTTTTGAGTTTCTGTCTTTCACAATAAAATAGCATGCTAGAAACTCTGAATTTCTTAGCACTCCACGCTCAAATGTTTTAAGTCAAACAACTTCTCGTAAAAGTTCAAAGGTAAATGATAATAAGTCACCCTTAAGAGCATCACTGAAGCTATAAGATGAAAAGAATGTTTTGAGATCGAATAAGAGATATTCTATGCTTAACACTTATAATCCTTCTCCCAGAATTATGTTCGGCACTGCCGCTCTTGGGTCTGTAGTTAATCCTTCAATGAGTCTGCTAAATGCTCATTTCAATTAGACATTGGAGAGAGATAGAACAACTTTAATAAAGAGCGGGCAATAATCAGAACTATCAAAGCAATCTTGCATCAAGCTTATCTTAAGTATTTTCAAAATAAACTAAGGAAGAGTCAAATTCTAAAAGAAATTCAGGAATTAATTCAAATGAAAAAATTCTTCAAGACAAAGAGAACATTGGGCTCGGAATGAAAAATAGCACATCCAGTAATTGTGAAAGTGGTCTGCCAAACAAGTATACTAAATTTAATTTAATAAATTTAGTATCTAAAACACTTTTAAGAATAAAATAGTTATTGAAATATTTATCAAAATTCTTTAAAAATATAACAGATTCTACTCATTTTATTTATAATATTTACTATTAACTACTTATATCATTACAAATTAGTTTCAGAGTTTTATAAGTAGTATATTGGATTAGCATAAGACTTAAATCAAAGAATCAGCTACATTTTTTATGTTAAAATTTTAATCGTTAAAGAAATGTATGTCATGTAATGTTTCTTCAGCCAGGAATTCTTCAAGGCTTTCAAATAAATCAAGAGACGAAGACTGTACTATAACTGAACGCAAATCTCTCATCGATCATCCTCATACAAATATATTTTATATAATGATGATTTAGATTATTTTTAATACTCCCTTATCTACTAGAAATCAAGCTAAAGCTGCAAATAATTACTAAGTAAATAATTTTCTGAAACAGCATAAGAAAAATAGAAAATCAAGTGTCCAGGCTTACGAAGAAATATTCAAACTACTAGAAGTATAGACATTGTTGGCTCTTATGGAGTGCCTTAGGAAATTCGTTAAAACACTTAAAAGCATAATTTTGTTTCAACCAGAGCAATAAAAATCTTTAAAACCGATAAAGTAATAGAGTAAAACGTAAACCAATCGGAAATTAAATAACAATTGCCAGTGAAAACTTAAATGAAGACAAGATTTAAGAGAAGTCATTATATGAGCCAGAGAATATCATGTCAATTTAGTATAGCAATTAACTCATTTTATTAAAGATTCAATATATTGATAGTGAATTTTGAGATAAGACCTTCTTGGTAAAACTTAGCAAACCGCAATAGAAATAGAAAATAATATGAAACTTAGCGAAAAAGAAACTAGTAAGGTAGATTTGGGCTTAATTGAAGAAATAAAAAGAAGAATGTTAGAATATGAAATAAGCAGAGTAAACATGAAAAATAGTTTGATCAAATGTAAGATTATTTTTTTTATATTTGTTAATTATATTAAGCATTTCATTTTAATATTAATGTTTTTCAGATATTTAAAATTTAGTTGTTGAAAGTAGTTAGAATTCAAAAGCCAAAATAAAATTATATTTGCTTATTAAAAATTGCGACAGCTAAAATAATTTGGCTGATTAATCTAAGACGTAATTATATATTTTCGAGATATTTAATTACCATAAAATTACAAACCCCCTATATAAAAATTAATTTTTTAATTTTTTTGTATAATCCTATTTTCATTAAATGCATCAATATCGCAATTTCAATGCAAAATAAGATTAATGCAATTTTTTTTTAGAAAAAAATACAGAAAACATTTTTTTAATTTATTTTTTTTAATTTTTACAGTCCCAGATAGCCCCTATTAGCCAATAATAAAAAAGGAATACTTTCTTTCACCAAATATCATGTCTACCATAGAAAACTCGTAAAATCTATTCTCCCAAAGTCATGTTCCTACCTAGGAAATCTGTGACTTGTGGATTTATAAATTAAATCAACACATAACATGCAATCTATTATGGAGAAGTAAAACATAAAAGTTATTTGATTTTATTACTAAAATTTGAAGATAGGGGTTTACATTAAGAGAGCTTAAGATGTTTAAATTCATTTAGATCAAGAAAATTAGTGTTTCGGTTCCTCATAACATACAGTTCATCACAGGGTCCACTAAAGCGAATTTTATGAATTTCACATATATTATAAAAGTGTTTTATTCAAGCCATTTAAGTTCAAATGTTAAGCTCCAAAAATAAGATCTCGCCAAATCTATGATGTCAAATGGCGAAGGAGCCACTCTGTTTTTATGATCCAAATCAAACAAGAGCAGATCACGAAAATAACTTACCTTAAACTTATCTTTGTGAAATAATATCAAATTACTCACCTTCGAAAGAAATCTTGAACTAAACTCTATAAAAAAACTTCATTCAGAATTTTTAACTTTTTCAGGTTTACACCATCAGACATTCTCAAGTCTAAATGATGGGATAATCTATTAATTTTTCATTTCATACATCTGGAGGTAAATAGTCTCTAGGAATAAGAGTTTAAAAAGAGTCTCCTTCAAAATCTCCCTTTTAATAAACTGATTAGAACAGATAAAACTTAAACAATTAAAATATTACAAGTTCACCTTCTCCTCTATAATATGTAAGTGTTAAGTAACACCAAAACTAGATTACTACGTTTACTGGCCATCAGTCTCCTTCTATGACTTATTTGAGTTTCATTTAATTAAATAATTTAGGAGAGTTACTAATCACAGCCTAAAAAAAGCTTGCAACAGTCTCCCTTAAGATCTCATGCTTTCTAATTGATCAATCAAGATATCGATGAACTTGAAGATGATAGCTCAAGTATCCAGAGTGGACAGAAAGAAATAGAGTAGTTCTAAAGTACTTTAAATCTTAGATAAAGTTTCTATGAGATATAACAAAAGAAGAACATATCAAGCGATGTTCATAATAATCTCGGAAATTAGACCTTGAGTTCGGAGGGTTTTGAGATATATAACGAATTTACTATTGGAAACTTTGATAGTGCTCCTTAGCCATTGGCTACTTTACCCTTGCCTGAAAATCATGCAATTCGATTTATGGAAGTCTCAGTGGATTTGTAAAATAAAAATATTCATGAATATTTGTCATTTTAAAATCAAGGTGAGAACCAAATATACCAATAACATAAAAATTAGAAAGACTTTGAAGAAGAGATAAATCCATAATCTTGTGAATTTAGTAGAAACTAAACAGAAACTTATAATATTGTAGGAATACATTCGATAGGGGAAATTAATTAAAATTAAATATATAATAAATCAAAATAGTAGCAGTTAAAGTTGGCCAAATTTGATGATCTTGGGCTCATTCGATAGGTAATTCAAAATTAACT
The DNA here is from genome assembly GCA_000711775.1 of Oxytricha trifallax. NCBI lineage: Eukaryota > Ciliophora > Spirotrichea > Sporadotrichida > Oxytrichidae > Oxytricha > Oxytricha trifallax. The sequence continues at coordinate 48,772 of ARYC01002322.1, forward strand.
GGACTTTACTATTGGCGGTACTATTTTATCGCATCCCTGGAACGAGTTAACTCGACTTTAATTGAAGGGCACAATTTAATTAATTTAGAGGCATCCAATTAAAGTTGAGTTATCTCACTCTGGGGATGAGATAGGGCAGTACCGCCAATAGTAAAGTCCAGCTAAGTTTGAATTCCCTATCGAATGAGCCCAAGATCATCAAATTTGGCCAACTATAACTACTACTATTTTGATTTATTATATTTTTAATTTTAATTAATTTCCCCATTCGAATGTATTCCTACAATAATATTCAGGTATATCAAACTTGTGATAGCAATATACCAAGAGTCCATTACTAATAATCTGAACTGCCTAATTAAAACAGAATTTCCCCTATTCAAGCGTAGAAAATTCAAAATTATTTTACTAATTTTGGTTAGAAATCAATAATTCAAGATGAAAATCTTTTTGGAGAAAAACTTTCATAAAATTAAGTTGGTACATAGTTAAGAGATTTTATTAATGCCAAAAATAATAAGTTAAGAAGTTCTTCATCATTTTGTGCTAATGATGACTCATGTCATGAAATCACTCCTCGAGTATTAAACTATAAGATGCAACAAACTTCAAGTTAAATTAATCAGAATAGCTATTAAAATTTACAGAATTCGAATCATATTGGTTTATTCAGTCCTGAAAGTTAAAGAAGTTAACATGGTAGAGTCATGAATAAAAAGGGAAGCTTAAAATCCAAAATTTTCGCTTCACTAAAAGAGCTTAATTTACAGGTTATTGTAGACTTTTCAAAAATAAAAAAGCCCTCAAAGTCAACTTTTATAATTGGCTAGCTATTTAGCTTTTTACTTTGTATGATAAACAATCACAAACTAGATCCATTAGTGTTTTCAAAAGATTGGCAAGTAATTTTACAACTGATTTGTTAAAATCCCAGTTATATTATGTACTAGATCAATTAAATTAAAAAGAGATTGGGAATTCATGATATTAATCATTAATTTTTAGAATAAATCAACATAATTTGCAATGAACAAAAATAACTTCTATAGCAGATTACTGATAAAAATTCCAAAATTTTACTGAATCTAGTTCAATCAGTTAGTGATTTTTATATTAAAAACTAAGGATATCAAAATAATGAAGGAATCTAGAATTTTGAATCTGATTCAAAGATCTATAGCAATGACACAACTCCTAGAAGATAAATTGTTCAAATTCAATCAAAGAAATCTTCTATTAAAATATAAAAGTAATCAGAAATTGCAATGAATAACTAAAAATGTATGCAATAAAACTTGTCAAAAGCTTAACTTAGAAGCAACAGATTCCCTCAAAATTCCAGTGTTTTAATGGGAAAGTAAAAACATTCTGTCTTATCTCCTTCTGGTGTAAATAGTAAAATTGTGAAAAATAAATGGGCTATAAATATTCAAATTGTTAAAATTGTTTTTAGATAAATATCATTATTTAAATTTTATATAATATCAAGTATTATTTTCCATTAAAAATAAATTCATTTCAGAATTAGAGATGAATCAATAGAAGCTAGAAGAATTCAACAAAAGAGCAAGCTTTCACAGTAAAATGAATCTAGCTTAAGATTAAAGATAAAATGATAAAACTCCAGTCAGATAAAATTACAAGAGTTTTTAATCAACTATAAAGAGAAATACTAGTCAAGTAAATATTGGAAAGAAGGACTAAGATTTTGCTTAATCAAATTAAAAATCAAAGATCGTAGATTCATTCAAAAATTTATAGAGTAAGCTATTTCTAAATTATTTGTTTTATTTTTAATCTTATTTTGTGAATTGAAAAGCAAATAGTTTGATAACTTCAACCTTCAAATACTATTCAATCTTCACAATAATAATCAGCTAGAAAAATTTCTCTGCGACTAAAAGTCTTTCTCATTCTTAGTTCTAACAGAACAGATCCTCAAGATAAAATTGCAATAATTTTAGTACTAATTCTCTAGCTAAATCACCAACTAAGCAATTGCTGAATAATATTAAATCTTAGTACACTTCAAATCCCATTACAAAGCAATCTTAAGAGAGATCTTCATTACCTGTTTAACATAACTTAAACCACATATTACTGAGCAAAAGCTCAATAAAAATATTGAATTTAAATCTCCAATAAGCTCTTAAAATTTAGCAAATTCACAGAAATAGCAAGTTTTCAGGAAGTACATATCAAATCTATTCTCATCTAGCGGCACTAAAAGCTCATTGGGTAAGTTACAATCCCCAAAGAAAACTTTCAATTATAACATTCAATATGAAACTTAGAATTCAACTAAGTCCTCTGTAGTGAATTTAGAATATCTTAAATTATATTTTATTAATATGCAGAGTATTTTTATTTTTAATAAACTAGAAGTTAACTATTATAAAACTGAAAATAATTCTTAAGCTAAAGCTACCAACGAAGAACCATAAGAAATTAATAAAATCCTGAAAAAGGATATGTTTGAAATGATCATTCAAAAAGCTCATGAATTTGAGAAAAACATGAGAAATGATCATTCTTTGAGTAGAGTTGATCACGGTATGATCGATGAGATTAAAAGAAGAAGGCTTGAATAAAGAAAGAAAGAAAAGGAAGAATAATGTTGATTCATAAGTATACGAAATTATATATTACAATACTGGCTTATTAGTTTATTTTTTGTAAATGCAGATACTCTATAATCAAAACTAACTACAAGATAAAATTTGAAACATCAAGATTCTTAAACATTAACAAAAAGAGAAATTAAAATAGTAAAAGTGAAAAGTTAAACAATTATATGAAACCCTTAGGTAGTTTTTTACGTTTCAATACACAATAAAATACCTAAAATTAATACCTCTTTTTCATATATGGAATTGATATTTTGACAAAACAAGGTTCATATTTATATGTAGCACTACTTGGAATGTGTTTCTTGTTATTAGAATACTTAGTAGTGAATTTGATGGCTTTGGATTTAAAAAAACTTATAACTGGATGCTTGGCTTTTATGAAAGTTTTAGACTTAGCAACATCATAACTGCCAACATCTGGCTATTTAGATTTGACTGGTTTCCAGCCTAGATTTTTTTCATTTATTGGCTTCATAATAGCCCAGCTGAAAGAACGCTTCAACAATTTTATTTTCTAAGAAAAGTATGAAATTTATGTACTAATATATTTACATCAGGCTTATAATGAGTTGGAGCTGGGCTCAAAGTTCCTAAATATTATGCCTCACTTAAGAAATCAAAACCTTCATTGCGACTATATTTATAGAATAAGGGCATTATTCAACATTAATGGAAATGCTTACTTTAACTTGCCCATCAACACTCTTCTCTTTTTTTCAGTATTATAAATATTCTGAGCATGAATCTATTTTGAGTGTTTTATCGCATCATCAGTGAAAGTTTTTCTGTTTGTTGATTTACCAAATTGCCCATTTTTAGTTTCCCAAGATGCAGGTTTGTAATGCTATAACCTAAATAAAAAAATAGTTGTAATTGTAATTTATCATAATTAGGAGCAGGTAAAGCTTTGCCTCTTTTCTAAGTCTAAGCCAAGAAATTGGATAAATTATCTTTGGGAATTGTGAATTTAGGCTCTCTTGGTAGTAAACCGTGAAAAAGAATCTTGTAACCTTCGACACCGAATGCATTTTAAGAAGATTTTTCTCCTGAGTAACTTATTGTTCGCAGAGAGTGACAATTTCTTATCAAATTTTGTTGTGATGCAGACCCTGTTCTAGCAGTCACAATTGTTGATTATGTAAACAGTATTTAGCATAAATATCATGAAAAAATATGAATTAAGGATGCTTAGAGAATATGAACCTTACAGCTTTATTGAGTGTATGCTGTCTGTGGTCTGAAGAATTTCTAATTTGCAGCTGCTGCAATAATTTAAGCTTAACTTTTAGAGTTTCCTTAAGCCCCTAAAAATGCCGAAACTGGTCTTATATTTCCATTATTTTGCTATTAAATGTTTCTGCTCCCAACGTTTATATTGCAAAAATTTAGTAAAATAAATGCACTATATTGTAAAGGAATTATAAAAATAAGTCCAAATAATAATAATAATTTTATAAAGCAATAAATGAATTATTCTTCTAATGTGTTCCTCCGAAAACGTATAAATTGGCACTAGCTGTTGATAGATTTACTAGCTACTTAGAGTAATCCATAGTATTCAACATTTTAATATATATTTATTTCTTAATTTTAATTCACCTACTTTTAATTTATTATATTATTTCTTCTAATTCAAATCATAATTGATTATAATTAAGCCAAATTAAACTATCAATCATGATTTCACTAAAATTAATAAATATTAAATATACAACTTCATAACTTGTTCTAAATATTATTATAGGTTAATTGAATTTTAATAGATCAGTCAATATTTCAATTATGATTTTAATTGATATTTTATTGTATTTATTTATAATTTCCAAACTTTAATTTAAGTTGACCATATAGCTCTTCATCATTATTTATTTGTATTAATATTAATGATATTTAGAATTAATTATCTCATTAATTTAAATAATACTAGGAGATTCTTATTCTTACAAGTTACTTTCAAATTTACTAAAAACGCTACCCTAAATTATTTTACTCAGACTATTTTAATCTTGTAAACTTTACTAAAATTGCTAAGAATTTTGAGAACTAATTATAATAAAAACTTCAAATAATATGGACGTTATCTCTAAACAATATGATTGGTAGAAAATTATCATAAAATTATGTGTGATTCTATTATAGCAATACCAGATTTCTACTAGTTAAAGGGTGTAGCAGATAATTAATTAAAAAGTTATTCAATATCATCAGAATCACTCCCTCCGTATTTATGAGAAAGTTTTGATGACTATTGCTAAAGGGAACTATAATAATTATTCATTTAATTTGTATTTAAAATTGAATTCAGTTTTTGCAACAGGTTTTATGTTAATTTTCATGAATATATTCAATTGGAACAAATATAATTGTATATAGATAAATCGATTTTGTTGTTTTTATTTTTTAATCTGTGGGCTCGTAACTTAAGCATTCAACTAAGATTCAACACCATTAACTTGCATATTAATGTTTCTTAATTTTAATTCATTTACTTTATCAAAAGTGTACGATGACTCTTCATTTTGAATTGTCTCCTCTATCATAGAATATTGATGTTTAAAGGAATTCAAAGTATCCTTATGTATAAATTTGTACTTTTAAGATTTTCTTGTAAGTATACCATTCAAAAGTTTTTCATCTATATCTTTGAATTTCCTGTCCTCATTCAATAAAATGGCATTTCATTAAATAGTTTTATGAACAAATATAAGAATTCATAATTGAAATAGTCATTTATCTTGTTTTTAATCTTACCAAGTGAGATAAGTCTAATTAACTAATTTCAAGCTTTGAGTTTTTTAATTATTTTACTCTCATCTTCGAATTCCTCAGAATCAGAACTATGTCCACTAAACGGATGATCCTCATTATCGCTGCTATCAGAGTTAAGAATATTTTTCTTCTAAAATCCAAGAAGCATTTTCTGAGCTTAAATTAATTCTTTAATTTCATCAAACTCATTGCATCAAATTCCTGATTTATTCTTTTTACTGCTTTCTTGAACAATTTAAAAAAAATTAATTAAATTTATAAACAACATTATATTTTATCTGTAGATTCTATTGGATTTTAATCATTACATTTTCTTTAAACATTTTTATTAAAGCATTGCTTTTTTTTGCAAATGAGTTTCTTCTTAATCATATCAAATATTCCAAATTAAAACATCACTCTATTTTAATTTCCTCAATTATTCTCATAAATATTGAGCTATTGTTAGTTAATTAATCATTAGTGATTATTTAAGTTTAATTGATCATTGAAAATCTATCACAAAAAATATAGAAGCTAAATTATATATAGTAAAATTTTGAAACTGTATCAAATTCTCTTATTGAATTAGCTTTTGATTACAATGCTTGATAAACATTCAAATTTACCCTTTTATCAATTAAATATTTAAATATTAGATTTAAGGGCGTAATGAATTGCTATCTACCTTAAATTGCCTTAAGAATTATAAGGAGATTCCTCAATGGCGGGCCCTAAAAAAATAATTCTTTTCATGTTTACAGCGTCAATTCTATCTCCAGCAATTTTATATGAGGGTAGCTAAGGCGAGAGGATAGGAGATTTGAGGAAGTGAGGACTAGGTTTAATGAAATTTTGTCTGTTAAATTTGCTCAATGTTCTTTTGTCTTCTTATGTACGTCATTTAATTCGAAAATTTTATAATGTTCAAAATAAATATACATTCTAGCTTGTTGATACAAAAGCGAATCTACTACCGAGTTAATTGTTATCAATACTCTATTTTTAGTTACCCAAAATATGTGCGTAACAAAATATTTTAAGAGAACACAAAATAAAAATCTAGTTATTGCCAGGCTTGATATAAGATTAATTAACTGTTGCATTATCAAAGGTTTAATTTTAGTCTTTAACATTACTTAAATTTTAGTATTCATATTTTGATTAACTTCCAGACAGTCTAACTTAATAAAGATTCTTTATCATCTTCCCATAAAACATGTTTTAACTGAATTATGCTACTATAAAATTTAAAGCGTCCCATAAAATATATAATATTGATTATAAATGATTAAACTAGTAAAGCTCCAATGGCAAAAAGCGCATTGTATATTCCACCCAAATCAGATAGCAAATCAGACATATTGTACACTTACCTGGTTAATTTTTCCGATAGAAAATCTGCTCTTAATTCTATGTTTACCATCTTTTCTCCATACATTTCTAAGGAGGCAGAGTAGAATTGCGCATAAAATAACATCTTCTGAATAATCAATTTACACTTTCATTACTATTTATTTTAACATCTGTGATAGAGACAAAAGTTAAAAAGCATATATTTGGTAATTTAAAGTAATTAAGTTTTGGAGACTTATGGTTGAAAAGGAATGTAGCTGTCATGCTGTTCGGTTGATATCTTCCTTATACTTAATAAAACACCCTTTTGTTTATCTGATTCGATTGGTATAAAGTATCTATCCTCTACAAATTTATATAATGCTATAATTTACTATATTTAAATATAAAGTTTTATAAATAAAAAAATAAATAATAATATATCGACCGTTAAACAAATTTATAATTAAGTCTTATTTTTATATTTTATTCTTGACTTTATTTATATTTGACTAAAAATAAACTTGAGACTATAACAAGATATAGAATATTACTGTATAATTTAATTAAAAGTAACAAAGGAAAAATTAAAAATAAATATAAATTTGAATTAATATTCAAAATTTTCTTTAAAATCTAAGTTAAATAATCATTTATTTAATATTTTAAATTAATTAAATTTCTTGACATCATCAATCATATCATCATAATCGAAATATTGGTTGACATATCGGATTTACAATTAATATGTAATTAATATTAAATTGGAGTTTATAAATTATACACATCTCTCTATGCAAACATATTTACTATTAATAAATATAAATGAATGAATTGGGTAAGCCAATATAAATTTAGGAAATGATAAGATATAAACACAATAAAGATTCTTAATTATAAACTGATTGAAATTAAAGATTATATATAGCCCACCTAACTCTTATGAATAAGTTTGATATTAGAGATTTTTAATAAAAAATTAAAGAAATCTTTTAAATTTTGATTGACTAGTTTTTAAAATCCTTCAATTTTCTTACAATGATTTATTTTATAAAATTAGTTCAAGTTAACCAATATATACAAAGTCTTACCATACTGAAATATTAATTTATTTGTTCTTAAGTTGCACAATAATTCTTGTTAAATCAACATGTGAAAATAATCATAACATTTGATTTGTAAAAATTAAGGTTTAGCAATGGTATTGTGACATTATATCAACTCAATACCATTTTTAAGTAATGTCTCATTTAAATAGATATTATAACTTAGGTGATAATATTAAATTATAATACCAATTTTTTGCAGTTTATTTTTGCTCCATGATCCGCCAACTTACAGATATGATTTATCTTCTATACAGAGAAACCCATATACATCCTGATAAGCTGTTTCATTCAATTTAAATATAAAATATAGCCATTACAAAAATTAAAATTATATATTAAATGATTCTTTATTGGGTAATTGAAATATTTATCTTCTCATTTTATCAATTTTTATTCCGTCACTTTATAATTCTCATCTATAAGTAGAATTAAGGAAATTTAAATTGCATTTACAAACTATCCTATTTCTTGAGTTGTTGGTTCTAGATTTGTCTGTGTGGAATACTTTGTAAGACCCGTATCTTGGATCGAGTCCCCAGATGCTGAAAATAATATAACACTTTAAATTATTTTTTAAAATGCGCTTCTCACTGCAATATCAAAACCTAAGCCACTAAAATCATCAGTATTAGAAATTTACTAAGATAAATTCTTAAAAATTTAAAACGAATGTTATCTTACTAGGCATTTATAATTTCTGGATTATCAATTTGGGCTTCATTTATATTTACATTAATGTAATTACTTGTAAATGAAAGAAATTATTATTACTAAAGTATAAATGATTTGGGAAATTAAATTAATATAATAAAATATAATTACAAATCCGTGGCAGCTAACTTTCTCCATACCGAGACAATATGGTACTTGTTCGATAGACAACTCAAAATTAGCTGGACTTTACTATTGGTGATACTACCCTATCTCATCCCCTGAGTGAGATAACTCAACTTTAATTTTGGCATTATAATTACTAAACAAATTACCAAAAGTTAAATTACAGTTAACTCGCTGCTACGATGAGATAAGACAGTATCGCCAATAGTAAAGTCCAGCTAATTTTGAGTTGTCTATCGAACAAGTACCATATTGTCTCGGTATGAAGAAAGTTAGCTGCCACTGATTTGTAATTATATTTTATTATATTAATTTAATTTCCCAAATAAATTATATTTGAGCAATTACAATTCTCATTAATAACCAATCTTGTAGTTTTATTATCTTCGTAGTCTATATTACAACAAAATGTTAGTAAAAGTTATAATTTTACAAAAAAGAACCTGTTATTTGAATGCTAGATATGACAGAACGCATAATTTTTAACATAACTATTAAAGTAATTGATGCCCCTAAACTAATATATCTTAAAAGTAAATTTTATTTTCATAATTGGAATATAGAAAAATATAAACTTGTCTTGAAAGTTCTTAAAAGATTTGAACAACTTAAAATATAATCGTACTTTTAACCTTTGAAAGTAAACTGAAATTACTGCCCAAACAAATTATTAAATAAAAAGGTTAATTATTTAGTCAGCCTAAGCTGACGCTTTTTAATAAAGCTTTGTACTATATTAAGGCTCTGAGGTTAGGGAGGAGATTTATGGACTTTCAGCTTAAGGGTTCAGTTGGCTTGGTTCAACTGGCAAGCTAGAATACGTCACTCTTTGCGGGCTTATGCACTAACGGGTTCCTTGCATAGATGAGCTTTCCTGGCTTGAGTTCAGCTTCCTTTGTAGTAGGGAAAAATGAAGATGGTGCTCAGCTTTCAATAATGAGAAGATGAGAACGAGTCAAGCCAACAATATAATATTTCCTTCTCCTCGGTAAGGTACTAAGCTATCACAGCGAAAGGACAGGGATTACGATCCTATCAACGGTGAAACGAGCAGACTTTTCTACAGCTTTCAGAGGAACCGAGGTTCTCACTAGCTCTTGCACTACATCCATAACGCTGGTTCTGTACCCAACATCTTGATTATGAGGTGGCAGGTGATACTGAGAGTTCCTAATTTTTATGAAATTTTTTGTCTTCAGGATTTAAATCCATGAATCACGATTGCCACGTCAACTCATTCAAAATACATCATGACTTAAAATGATAGTTTGATTTAGTATTTAATAGTGATTTGATAAAATTAATTTAAGATTACTCATTAACTACTGGCCATACATATCTATATTTCGAAATATCTGTGACCTCTTTTTCTTCTGATTTTATAAATTGTTTCTTTCTCTGTTTAGCATATCCTGAGTTTCAACAAACAGATTTTGGATAAATTTAATAAATAATATTTACAAAAGAATACTTTATTTAATAGTTAAATAATAATAGATTTAAGTTATCCCTTAGTTAAAACGGAGATTAATACATAATTTTAACTTTATTCTATATATTATGATTAATTTAAACATTTAATTTAAATATCAGGATATTAGATTAAAAAGCTTTATTAATTTTTAAATATTCATAATTTATCTAAATTAGATAACTTTTTTATTCTAAATAAATCAATCTATAACTAGAACAAAATGTATTCATGTTTTGAAGTCTAGTCTTGATATTCTTATTAACCCATCTTAAGACTCATTTAGATCGTATCTATTCTACTTTTGCGTTTTTGACTTCTACACTTGCTTTTCTTCTATTCCTTTTTCAATGTCCCAGTCAAATAATTTAATACTTATCAATAATAATTACAATGAATATATCAACAGGAGTAATATGCTTTTTGGGTCTAAACTCTTAATCTAAAAGCAAGTCATCCAAATTTTAAGAAATTCTTCTATTTTTATCATTAATAATAGGCAGAATACCTTTTTTCTTTTCACTCACTTCGTACATATCATTTTATAGTAAATTCAATAGCCATCTCTTCTGTTTTTAGCCTTATCTTGAAACTACTCTCTCTTCATTTATACTTTGAATTGAATAAATAATAAATTTTGATATTAAAATCCCAAATTAATTTATCTCGTTGATCTTCTGTCTGATTTTAGAAAAGCCCTTAAGTTTCATTTATGTTTCCCCTTCAAAGTCATTAATAATTCCCTTAACTAATTTTTGATCAATTTCTTTAAATTTTCTCTCTTGATTGAAGTAGCCTTCAATCTTATGCTTCACTCTACCAAGTGCCATAAGTCTTATAAATCTATTATGAGATCTCAATTTTTTTACCAACGTTACTTCATCCTCTTCGGAATTATTGTCGCAGCTATTTGACTATAGGACATTTTATATCTGGAAGCCAAGCATCATTTTTTGATTTGGGTTAAGGAGAGTAGATGTCAAAAGCTTAACTTATTTCATTAATTTCATCAGACTAATCGCATCAAATTCATTATCTATTTTCTAAACTCCTTTGTTGAACAGGTAGATAAAGATAAAAATAAAATCTATACTATTGAATTATTATTTAATTAGACGTTCCTGTACTTTAAATGTTATTTTACTTTTTATTCACCAATGAATTTCTGGAATATTGTTCTGATTAAATCAACGAACTTAAACTAAAAATTGACTCTATCCAGTATCTAATGAATAAAGTTGTTAATAAGAGACTAATCTTTTGTCTAAATCTTGTTCTTCTTTGAGAATGTAGAGTCAGTCATTATTAAATAATTCATTGATTTTACAATATTTTTAATTGATTAATTATTTAAATTATTATTAGAAAGTGTTTCTTTTTCCTCTCGGATAATTTTAATTTATGGTGTACTTTCCATTGGTCTCATAGATACAGTAGATTCCTATGCAGATGATTTAAATCTTTCATTAATATTTAAAACCCTATTAATAATAATTGTTTCCATAATTAAAATGACATCTTCATTCCTCTTGTCCTATCATGCATTTAAGAATAAATAAGTATCCTGGGAACTTCCAAACTTAGGAGACATTTCTTGTAACTTATTAGCAGAATTTAAAAAAATTTTCTTTAACATCAGATTATTTTTCATCTTAGATTATGGCTAAATTGATTAAGAAGCTTCAGTTTTTTGTGACTTCATGTTTTATTGCTATATTCATATATAATTTTAATTATAGAAATAACATATTGAATTTACAATGATTTAGATATTATACTAAACTTTACTGCTAGGCATGATTTAGAGTGAATTTGTCCATCAAGGAGACAGTTCGGTTGTTTAAGCCAAATGTCTCTTTCTTTTTAAAACTATCGCTGTTATTATTTCCATGCATTATTGCACCAAAACTGGTTTTTTCAGGCTATTCTTTACACCTCCTCTCTTTGATTTGATAAATATCTTTGAGAATTTATCTATAGAACAGTGTCTCTGAGAAAATTCCCACTATAAAATTAGTTCATTTAAAAGGGAAATATCATAGCAATATTTTATTATTTTAATTGCTCCAAAGGCAAATAGTGAACTGTAGATTCCTCCCATATCAGAGAGCAAATCAGTAAAGGTATAAACGTCCCTTGTCATTAACTCAGTTTCAAAGTCCATTCTAAATTGAAATATATTGTACTAATTTTAATCTCAAAGATATGAGAACATAGCAGCTGTCATAGCTATATCCAACTTCCGATGTGTATGGCTTTATATTATCTACTTTTGTGAATTCTATTTCTTCTCCTTCTCTAAAGAAATAATAAGCATAATAATTATAGATAATTTGATAAAAGAATGGAATAATACCATCATTAAGAGTTGCTGTGGATTTCCTAACAAACACATTCATTGCTTTCTTTTGAGATATTTAAACTGGCAAAAAATACCTATCTTTAAATATTGCAATTAATGCATAAAATTGGCTTTAAAACAAAATTAAGTTCTATAGAATATTATTTAAATATTAATATAACTTCTATGAATTTCTTGATAGGAGTCGTCTAGTCGTTGAAATCAAAATACTGACTTGCAAATCTTAACTAAAAGTAAAATAATAATTTGACATTCAATAAATTAATATGAAAGTTTATACAGTTTTAATATTATTATTGCTAATGTGTAATTTGATTGGGAAATTAATTAAAAATAAATCAAATAAAAATCAAAATAGTGACAATTAAAGTTTGCCACTATTAACAAGCTTAGACTCAATCGATAGAGTATTAAAAGTTAGCTGGACTTTACCATGGTCTAATGCAAGATATTTCAACTTTAATTGAAGGGTATAATTTAAAAAAATTAGAGGCACTCAACCAAAATTTAGTTAACTCACTCCAGTGATAAGATAAAATAATTCCGCGATTAGAAAAGTCGAGCTAATAGTGAATTCTCTATCGAATGAATCAAAGATCGTTAAATTTGGCCAACTTTAACTGCCATTATTTTGATTTTATTTGATATAATTTAAATTAATTTTCCCAATTCAATTACACTTTAGCAAATGCATAATAAAATAAAGTCTTCCTATAAATGTAAATTCAAAAGAAAACTAACCAGTCTAAATATTCTTTTATTTGAGAGGGAGAACCGCACTAAGAACTACAAAATAAATATTAAATTAAAAAGAATAGATAATGTCTTTTGCTATTTTTTTGTTTACTAGAGCAATTGGTGCAAGCAACTAGACAAATGTTTATCATCTCCAATCTATTAGTAGTCCAAGCTCCGCCTAAATTCATTTGAGTTTTGTTTTCAATACATTATAGTCCTCTCACATCACTGTACGCAGACTCATTTATTTTACATATTTAAGTAATTGTTCAATAATATTTTATTTTAGATATATATAAAAAATATGCAAATTAGATCATTTTTCTTGTCATAGTTGAAATTATCATCTCCACATTAAGCCATTTTTAAGTTTTAAAAGTTGAATTACTTTACTATATAAATAAGAAGTCAATAATCTATAATTGATACCTGGGAGACCTGTTTTACTATCTGTCGATTTTGTTTTTGTTACATGACTGACTTGTAAATCTGCATATTTTGATTCATATCCACCTATTTAAATTTAAATATTAATTATTAATAAACTAATTATCATATAAAATTAAAATTTTTCCAAACGCAATATCAAACCCCAAATCACTAAATTAATACGATTAAAATCCTTCAAAGTTTTTTAATTAATCAAGTCAATTCATTAAAAAAAACTAATTTTAAAGAATTTTTTTATTGATAGGTTTCAATAAGAGCAATAAAAAAAGGAGTTGTCTCACATTTTATCGACAATAAATTTATATGAACTCAATATTTATTGTTTATGACTTACAAACTAATAACTATTTTTAGATAGAACAACTATTAACAGATAATTATCGACTTTATAATTGTTTTTAACTTACTAAACATTTGTTATTGTTGGGTCATCTGAATGCGCATCATTAATCACTTAATTTACAAATAAAAACAAATCTATATAATTTATCACTAGCCTGCTTGTCTTTATGTCTCTACGTTCTAAATCATTAATGAAGGAGGAAACTTATAACAATAAATTAAATTACTTTATAAATTGCAATTTTATTTAACTTACTGAACATAACATCTAATTTGAAGGCAATGTAAGATATCATCGATGCCAAAATGATTAAGGTTATCACTGCTCCAATCATTGCATTAATTATTATATTTTACATTATTACTAATTTTCAAATCATAGTCTTGAAAGTTCTATAGTAATAGGCATTTATACGACTTTTCATCAAATGAATATTACTTTTCTCCTTTGAAGGTAAGTTGAAATGGTTGGTTACCATACATGTCCATACTTCTTATTTTGACTTCAGTATCTTCAAATTCTTGGCTCTCTTCATTATTAATCTATTTTCACTCCAAATTTAAAATACAGCTTTTCTTCGCTTATTTAAACTAATTAATTATTTCTTAAATGCTACAATAAACCTTATTTTCGCTTTCAAATATAGATTATATTTTTATTTTAAACTACGATATGACATATTTTGTCTTTAAGAGTTTATAATTTTTAAGAAAAAATTGACATAATACTAATAAAAAGTACGATTGCTATTATTAAAGCTATATTGAATTAATTCTTAAATCATTGAAAAATTTCTCAACCTTTTACAAGTTCATTGATTTAATATATATTTTGGAAATATTTTTTCTGTAAATGTCATTTATTTTTCATAATCCTTTTAGGGATTCGTTGATTTCCTCTTTCTAAAAACTTCAAATTGATATGTGATGAATATGGTTTTAGAATTATATAGATTTATCAATATATTTTGAAATTGCAAATTTTCGACATTTTATTTCCGACTCATATTTTTGCAAATAATGATGTGTGTTTTATTTTTTTAAATTTGGGCGGTAAATCAAATGGCAAAAATCCTAAATTATATATTTCTGCTAATTAATTTTTAAGTTACAATTAATATCTTGTCAAGTTTAATAAGAAATCAGGGCAATTATTTAAATTACCAAAATTATTGTTTTTTAGCGTTTTGTCTTTTTCAAAGCTTGCTAAAGAGTTATTTTGAAAAAGAAAAGCTTAAACGAACACATATTAATCTTTAATAGTGTTATTATAAAAATAATTGAAATGTCTATACATATTTTTGTATTTATATTATCTTTATCTATTAGCTTCCCCATTATTCTCTATTTACAGACTATAACTTTTAAGAATAATATTTATGTCCCTTCCATTGTTGGAAGAAATACCCAACATCAATAATTAAATTATTACCAAATTGAGTGAGTTATCGGAAGAGATCTTAGTTGCTCCTAAATCTAGAGATAATTTCTTGAGCCTCAATTCTTTTCATTTGATCATTGAGTGATTCCATCTTGCCTCTTCCTATTAATGAATTTCAAATTATAACTTATAGACTTCTGGATCCTATTATTTAAAAATTTACTAATCAATAAGGGTTTCTTATTGGATGTCAACTTAGTAAAGAAATGAGAAGAAAATAGGCAGAAGCTGAAACAAACTTCAGATAAGCAACTCAATTTTATTAATTTAATTCCATTAAATTAATTAAACTTTAATTAGAACTCATACTCATTTAGTTTAATTTTAATTGATACTGGTATTATTTAGATTAATTTTAATTAGTACCAATTTAATAGTAGCAAAATTGGATTAGTGCCTAGTTTTAATTTATAAAGGTTTGATGGAAAAGTTCCAATCTGGTTGAAAATGATATAAAAAAATGACTGATCTAATTTTTTCTTATTTAGTACCAAAGTTTTATTATTAAGGATAAAATTAATAAAAAATTTATTAAAATCTAAGTATAAAGATTGCTTTGTCTAATTTATATTGTTGCAGTATCACACTCTTACATAATTAAATTAAGGGAAGAAAATTTAATGACTTTAAATTGAAATTTATTCATGATGAATAATTAACAATTTCTATGGACTGGATAACTAAGGCTTCATATATATAAAAAGACTTTAGTTTAGAAGATGTTTCGATATAAACAAACAAGATGATAGTTTAACACTTATTAAAAAATTAAAAATTAGCCACTGACGAATGCTATATGATGTATTCAGCTGGAATATCTTTTTTATTTTTAATATATTTAAATAGCATAATTAAATCTTTATGAATTTTTTTTATCTAAGCCTTTTAAGAATGATTTTTCGTTCCATCCTAAGTTGGTTAGAAAAATCCTACTTTGATTAGTAAATTAATTTAGGGTGAAAGCTTACCTTACTATACCAAGTATGTGTAAAGGTCCTCTTTACTTAGAAATTTTCCAATTAATTTTTGGGATTGAATTCTCTTCATTGCTTCATTCATAGAATCCATCTTGCTACCTCTCTCTCGTAATTATGAAAAATAAAAGGAATACTTTAATTTAAAATGAAAATCAATTACATAATTAAGTATTAGGATTAGCTTAAATAGAAATGTATTTAACAGAACAGCTTTGTAAACTTTCCACTCACCTTCATAAACATCTCCATCTGCATGAATTAATTTTTCTTATTTTTGTATTTCTGTTCTTTGCTGAAGCCTCGTCCTCAAGTCTCTGTAGTATTGCTGAAAGAGTATTAAAATAAATTCAGATATTTAAAATGTTACTTACAAAATTTGTGTGAATGCAGCCATGCTTCGTCTTCGTCTAACAAGTTTTCCATTTTGAGTTTTAATTATTAATTTTAATTTATCAATTTCCTATTATAAATTGTGAATGTTAATGTAACTTAAAATTATTGATCCTTATTCTGAGTATATTTCTTACTACTAAATTGAGAAGACCTAATGGAAATCAGCCTGAAAAAGATATGCTGATAAGCATTGAAAACTTGCTCCAGAGTTTTACTTCCATTTTTATCAAACCTTATCTATTAAATTGCTCCTAATAAAATGTTTAATAATTTTAGGAGGGGATCCAAATTTTGTTCGAATTTAATTTGAAGGACCTCCTAAATAAACAAAACTTCTTTAGGAGCATTTTAATTTACTAAAATGTAAAATATTCTTATAAAAAAGTCAACTTACAGCTCTTAAGATGATTAATCTTTCTTATTTCTCAGAAATAATTAACATTCCCAACGAATCTCTCAAATTCGAAGTATTAAAATAAGTCTTAATGAAGAAATTATCTTAAGAACTTCTAGTCTCTGAAATCAATAAACTAATGATAAAAATCGAGTCCATGAAGATTCCTGTCTTGAAAATTATTGGCATAAATTCTTGCCTTAAAAGCTCTCTTACCCTTGAGGATATAATAGACAAGAGAGTCATCACTAATGACTATTCTGCCTACAAAAAATTATCCTTTGAATTACTTCCTTGCTAATAACAAGATCTTAATAGAATTTGCAAATGAGTTTTACCCTATATAAAAGGCTAAGTTCAAAGAGTGAAGGCATCAAATTAGCCTTGATGCTTTTTCTTGGAAGAAATCATATATTATTTAGGCTCCCCTCCTATAATGACTTTCAGAGAATTTCTATCTGACAACAGATGTCAAAGACAAATAGTCAAGATAGTTCAGTTTATAGTTGAAGAAATTGAAGATCTTCACTACGTTAAGAGACTAAAACCTGAAAATATTATGCTTGACTTTCAGCCTCTGAGAGTTTATATTATTATAAGGCACTCCAGGATATTTCCCAGAGAGATAGAAGATTGGAGAGACGGAGACACTACATGTGATAAATGGGCAATAACAGCAATAATCATAGAAAGTGAGATGACAAGACAAGATTACTTCAGCTGCAAAGGAGAGAGAGATTCTAAGCAATGAATAAAAAATATTTAGATAGGTAAAACATTAACGAAGGATTAAGAGATATTGCCTACTCAACTATAATCAAACCAAATAAAGAAAATAAAGTAACAATAGAGACAATTAAACATTACCTAAATAAGATAAAGTTCAGAGAATTACCACATGATACTAAGCTTATGTTGTGTGAAATATTTAAAACAAGACTCTCTCCATATACTTGCTTATATTACTAATATTTCAACCATAAATCCTTACTTAAAACCTCTTTAAATCCTAATAAGGTATACTTTAATTTCAGCTTTTATCATTAATATATTCAATCAAACTACTGAAAGTTTTTGATGTTTTGAATCACGCTTTCTACTACAAAATCATTCTTAAATAATCTCGACTTAAATTCATGGTTTGATTTAGTTACATATCTATTATATGAAATTAATTTGAGATTACTCGTTAAAAACACACAATATCTATATTCTTAACTCTAGAAGTCTTTTACTTTTCTTTTTTTAATGTTAACAAATAATTGAAAGAATATATATTTTTATTACAACATCTATATCACTTATTTTCAGCTAAAAATATTATCATTACTTAATATTAATTAAAAAGAAGCATAGCAAATTAAAAATGTTTAATGAAATTTATATTTAACGAATATTGAAATTATTATCTAAAGATTAAGTATTCTCTTGTTCTCCATTAAGCATATTAGCCTTTTTATCGAAGTAAGATTTAATTTCAGTCATTGATATTTTAGGATCATAATCTGCATAAGGATTCCATAATTTTCTTTTCCCAAAAAACTCAAATTAATTTAAAATTGGATTGATGTATTAATATTCTAATAAGTAATAATAATATTAAATTCTGAGGACTTGTTAAGTTAAGTTTCACTCGTATTCATGCTAGAATTGATATCAGTATGATTACTAATTTTAATTTATTCATTAAATCTACCAGAATTATATTTTTAAGTTAATCCTTTCAAGAGATTGCTTTTTATTTAGTTAAACTTATCTTGTTATTGATTTTAGAATAGATTTTTACTGCTCAAAATTATGTTGGATTTAACAAAATTTGAATTTTACTATTGCTAAAATATAATTGATTTGGGGAAATTAATTAAAATTAAATAAATAATAATTAAAATTCGTGGCAGTTAAAGCTGACAAATTCAAACGATCTAGGGCTTATTCGATAGAGAATTCAAAATTAGCTGGACTTTATTGTTGGCGGTACTATTTTATCTCATCATTGGAGCGAGATAACTTGACTTTAATGTGATGATGTAATTTAATGAATTTAGATGAGTTTGATTAAAGTCAAGTTATCTCGCTCCAATAATGAGATAAATAGTACCGCCAACAATAAAGTCCAGCTAATTTTGAATTCTCTATCGAGCCAAAGATCGTTCAAATTGGTCAACTGTTAACTGCCACGAATTTTAATTATTATTTATTTAATTTTAATTAATTTCCCCAAATCAATTATATTTTAGCAATAATAAAATGATAAATTGGATGTATGGGATTATTAAATTTTTAAACTCCTCACAATTTTTTATTAAAAAATAATTTGCTTTGACGCTTTATTTATAGATATACAGGAAAGCATCTTATTATTTCACTAATATCTGAATAAAATCAGAAAACTTTTTATCAATGCTGAAATTTGAATTAGAAATTTTTTTTTATAATGATATTGTGATTCCATTAATATAATATAAGAAAATAAGAATATCTTTAGTTTTATTCAAACCAAGTAGATAGATATTTTTTATCGAAATTACAAAGGTTAAACTTAATCGCATTCAATAATAATTAACATCTGTCGTTGCTACTTTAAAATTAAAGTTATCAAACATTCAAAACCCCAAAACCCCTTAATGAGGTTTATAAGTGCTTTGATTTGTAGGGAATTTGTTAGGGGTTGGGGTTATTAATAAGTTTTAATGTGAAATTTATAGTAAATGTATTTAATTTAATCACTCAAAATGCACTTTTGGATCATGTGGGAGAGGTCTGAAGTTTATCTTACTTAACCACAACTCTATCTGCTCTATTGATATGTCTGATCTTGAGTTTGGTTTCATTATTATTGATTCTACCATATGTTTTATTGATTGAGATACTCTGGTTTTGTCTATAAACCACTTGATTCTTTACTTAGCATCTTTCTCGCACCTTGTAGTGTAGTAATCGTTGCGGGCATATCGCACTCTATTATTATTGCTGCTAAAGCCCACACATCCCATTGATAGTCTCCATCTCTCCAGTCTTCTCTTTCAGGATAATAGCAAGGAGTTCCCATAACACTTCCTAGCCGTGATACTTCTACCCTTAATGCTCTGTTGGAGTCAATAATTGTCACTCTTACAGGTGAGAAGTTTATCATAATATTCTCATGTTTCAAATCTCTATGAACAAAGCCTAACTTATGTAGCTCTTTTATACCTTGTAAGGTTTAAGTTGCTATCAAAGCAAGCTACTTATGATTCCTGATCAGTAATAAAATCTCTGAGGGTCATTTCATAGAGTGGGAGTCTGAAAGCAACATGATCCTTGGCAAGGAGGACAGCATCTTGCTTGATTAAGTAACTACACTCTCTAAACTTGCTTGAGTGAGTACTTGATACTCATTTGT